>JAADYI010000102.1:0-31888 GCA_023338185.1 Lagenidium sp. CBS 127285
AGCCGCGATGCATGCAGGGACAGCGACCCGCGCCGTCGGGTGCGCGCGTGCGTGGCGCAGCCAGCGACAGCAATGCGCCCGTTCACACGCTTTCGTTCGATCAGCGGATGATGACGATGGCCAGGGTCGCTCGCTCCCTATTGGCTCTGGCTGCACCACCACTTTTGAGGGTTCAGCATCTGGTGGGGGGATCGTCGGTCGTCCCCACCATCAACGACTCTGCGGCTGGGATTCGAGAGCTGCGACTTCCGGTTGTGGACGCAGAAATCAACTTGGGATCCGCACTCTCATCTTCCCGAGCCCAACGAGCTCAACACTGTCCCGCCCCGCCCCCGAGAGATCCCCACCACAACACTGAGCATTTGCAGATTTGCTGCCTGACGCCGTGTTGGCCCTCGCCACAGTTACACCTTAAGTTTTTAACGACATGAAGATCTGGCGACTCTGCACTCTGGCCCTCGGTGCCGCGGTGGCGACACTCTGGCAGGCCTCGGGGGTCGACGCATGGGGCGTGTGTTACGACCCCCTCCGTCAAGACAAACCAACAGCCGACAGCGTCAAGAAGGACTATGAGATCATCAAGACCCTGGGCTTCGCCTCGATCCGCACGTATGAGGTCCTGCACGGGGACATTAACCTCGCGCAGTTGGCCCTGGACGCCGGCCTCAGCGTCTCGATCACGATCCCCGTTGAGCGCAAGACCGGCAATTACGACCCCAAGCAGGTCCAGGCCGCGCTGGCGGCGGCGAGCAGCACCAAGGGCGGGGCCAAGGTCCTGCACATTAACGTCGGCAACGAAAACCTCGACGATCAAGGCGTCGCGGACAATGGGGAGGTCCCAAAGAAGATGATCGACCTCGTCACGGAGCTCAAAAGCAAGGCCCCCAAGGGCGTCCTCGTCGGGACCGTCCAGCGCAACACCGAGGTCCTGGACCCCAAGCGAGCCAACATCGGTGGGATCAAGGACCTCTTCAAGGCCTGCGATGTCGTCGGGGTCAACATCCACCCGGTGTTCGATCCCAACTCGGGTAATGCCATGGCCGGGATGGCCTCGTTCAAGGGCCAGTGGGCCAACTTTGGCAAGTCCGGGACGGCCTCGGATGGGCTCAACAAGGACAAGGCCATCGTCACCGAGGTCGGATGGCCCACCGAGGGCGACACCCGGGAGGGCCTCGGAGGCAAGGCCACGATGGCCAATGCCCAGACATTCTACCGGGAGTACACCAAGTGGGCGAACGAGAACATCACCCCGGATCGAAGTTTTTACTTTCAGATGTTTGACCTCCCGTACCGCAAGGGCGAGGCCGGCAACGGCAAGGAGAGCATCGAGGCGCACTTTGGGATCTCGGGGGTCGATGGCAAGTTCAAGTTTGCCACGTTCGACTTTAAGAAACTGAATCGCGCGCTGCGGTCTTGAGCTGCCGGTTATGTGATGCGGACCGAAAAGCTGCCGTGGGGTGGGCGTCGATGGGTGGTGCAAGTAAATAGGATTCTTCATGTAGCAATTAGTGTCATAACTCTCTCGATGAATACGTTCGATGCTCGCCGCCTCTGTCCACGTGCATGCATGCGCATTACATCTCATCGTCCTCAAGGAGCATGTTGGGCACGGCATTTGTGATTGGATAACTCCGCGCGCAGTTGGTGCAGACCATCTCGCCTTCGACAATGTTGGTCTGTGGAACACGGCCACAGCACAACGACATCCAAATGTGAGACCACCCGCCCCACGTCCCAGAGCCGGAGCCCGCGATAGGTGAGAGATCTACTACCGACGTACATCGAGGATGACCTTGTGAATGAGCTGCAGGAGCTCGTCGGCCGTCGAGAGATCCGCCGGGAGGGTCTCCGGGAGCACCGGGACCTCCGGGTGGTTGAGCTCCTTGGTCGTCTGCACGAGCGCCGGGTAGTCGATCGACTGCATGATGTGCAGCATGAACTGCTTGCTGAAGATCGTCTCGAGGACGACGACGCCGTCCATCTCGGGCACGATCTGCACGGCCCCGCAACCATCAGCATCGTCCTCGTCACCTTCGGTCCAACCGAAAGACTACCTTGAGGGGAAAGTTGAGCGGACGGAGCCCCGGCTCGCGGCCGGCCGTGTCCTGGCAGGCCTTGACGTTGCAGACCATCATGTTATGCGTGAGCAGCCGCATCCTGAAGCGCGCGAGTCGATCGAGTCTCGACGAGTCGAATCGGGCTTGTCGTCTTTGTCTCTGGAGCGCTTGACAACCAAGTCCGAACATTTGACTCATCAGCCCCAAAATGGGACATTTTTATTGGTCCAAATGGTCCTCGATCACGAATTTCATCCAATCCGGGAGAAAATACAAATCGATTGGTTGCTTGTGACTGGCGCTTGTGGCTTTTGGTGGCATGGGCATTGGTTGGAAGCCCTCAACAGCGACTGTGTGTGGGACCCGATCGCCCGTCGACCGGAACCTCGACAACCGTCGCCGCCGCCGCTGCTGCTGCTGCTCCTGCTGCTCGCCGACCTCCCACCGCCGCCGCCGTTGTCGTCGCTGTCTCGCCACTAAGCCACCATGGTCAAGAAGAAGTACAAGTCGAAGCGCTTGACGCTCCACAAGAAGTACAAGATCGCCAAAAAGGTCCGCGAGCACAAGCGCCAGGAGCGGAAGAAGGAGCGCCTGAACCAGCACAAGAAGAAGAAGGACCCGGGTATCCCCAACAACTGGCCCTTCAAGGAGGAGCTCCTGATGCAGGTCGAGCAGGCCCGCCTGGCCGAGATTGAGAGCAAGAAGCAGGCCCAGGAGCAGCGCAAGGAGGAGAAGAAGGAGCGCAAGCGTCTCGAGGCCCAGGCGCGCCTGCAGCAGGGCGGCAATGCCGTCCCCGCCGTCACGCCCTTGTCGGTTGAGATGCAGGCGAAGAAGGACCTTAAGGAGACCGTGAAGAAGGCTGATCTCGTCCTGATCGTGCTCGACGCTCGGGATCCTCAGGGATCGCGCTCGCTGTCGCTCGAGGACGGACTCATCGGCAAGGGCGGCAAGAAAGTCCTGCTCGTGCTCAACAAGGTCGACCTCGTGTCTGCCGAGACCGCGCAGAAGGTTCGTTGTCAGCCGTGCGACTCGTGTGTGTTGCTGAGGTACCATGCTCACTGTTGTTTTGTTTGTCCTGACAGTGGGTCACTTATCTCCGGCGCTTCCACCCGACTATCGCCGTGCGTTCCTTGAACGAGAAGGTGCTCGAGACAAAGAAGAAGTCCAAGTCGATTCAGAGCCAGAAGGCGCTCTTTGAGCGAACACAGGAGCTCACGGGGCTTCGCGATAACGGCTTCGTGGAGCCGCTGCGGGCTTTCCTCGACGAGTACAGCCGGAAGGCGACGGAGCCGGTCAACGTGGCGATTCTCGGTTACCCCAATGTCGGCAAGTCGACGCTCTTGAACTCGCTCAAGAAACGTCCGCTCGCGACGGTCTCGGCCATCCCTAACACCACCAAGCGTGCGCTCGAGGTCCAGTACAACGATAAGCTCGTGCTCATCGACTGCCCGTCGTTGGACCCGGACTACAGCGCTGAGACGTCGATTATCATGCGCCATGGCATCGCCAACGTTTGGCTCGAGGACCCGGTCCCCGCGGTCAAAGAGCTCCTCGAACGTTGTGACCCGGCGAATCTGATGCTGCACTTGCAGCTCCCGGTGTTCAAGAGCCACGAGGATTTCCTCGCCAAGCTCGCCGTGAAGAAGAACCTGATCCGGAAAGGGGGCGACCCAGATATCCTGCAGATGGCCCGGACGTTCCTCCGTGACCTTGGCAACGGCAGCTACTCGACGACGTGCTTACCACCGGCCAAGTCCAAGTCGCGGTTTGAGCTGCCCGAGTGGTACACGAGCCTCGAACTCAAGAAGGTGCGGGATTTTGCTGGTGACCCGCTGTCGAATCAAGCCGTGTGGCTGATGGTATCTTTCTTTCTCTTTCTTGCAGGTGGCTGATCTCGAAACCTCGCTCTTCGCCTCAGGGACGATGCTCATCAAGCGCGAGATTCTCGTCTCGTCGGTCCCTGTGCCCCACGCCACCGGGGACACGACCGAGTTCGACCTCGTCCTTGGCCAGCTCCCGGAGAACGACGGCCTGACGTCCGAAGATGAGGACGACGATGAGGAGATGGAGGGTGGCGAAGAAGAAGAAGAAGAAGAAGACGAAGACGCGGAGGAGGAGGAGGATGAATGATTTGAGTAGAATATACAACACACACTTTAGATACTGCCTGCCTTCGTATCGCTTTAGTTTTGATTTCGTAACGCAACTGCTGCCATCATGGCTACTGTCACTCTTGTGAGGGTCGTGGTTCAGTCTGGAATTGGGAACGGGAATCCATAAATGCCATCGTTGGTGACGGTCGCCGATGCGCAGGTCGACGCGTTCTTTGAGCCCCTGGGCGCGTGTCGGGACGTCGATGACTTCGAGAAGCTCAATCGCATCGGCGAGGGCACATACGGGACGGTCTATCGGGCCCGGGACCGCCGGACGCAGCGGATCGTGGCCCTCAAGCGGGTGATTCTCCACAATGAGAGCAGCGATGGGGTGCGTTTCGTATGACGATGATCTCTTCTGTTCGGCTTTTCTGGCCCTTGGTGGTCATGACAGTGGCTGATGCTGCGTGGACACGACTGCAGTTCCCGATCACGGCGCTGCGGGAGATCAAGCTCCTCAAGCGCCTCCGCCACCCCAACTGCGTGCAGTTGCTCGACGTGGTCGTCGGTCGCAAGCGCTCGAGGTCCGTTTGAGGATACGGCAACATGCAAATGCTTTTCCCCGGGAGACTCTGATGGTGCATGCACCGCGTTGTACCTCAGTGTCTTTTTGGTCTTTGAGTACTGCGAACACGACCTCGCAATGCTCCTCCGGGCCCACGGCACCCGGCGGTTCCCGTTCAAAGAGTCCGAGGTCGGCGGCTGCTTACTGCGTTGGGCGTTGTGGTCGTTGATGTCACTGGCTGCTCATCCCTCGACTCGTCTCTGTCGTCTCTTGACACCAGCTCAAGCGGATCATGCTGTCGATCCTCCGGGCCCTCGAGCACCTCCACGGGCAGGGGCTGCTGCATCGGGACATCAAGCTCTCGAACGTCCTCTACGATCGCTACGGGACGGTCAAACTCGCCGACTTTGGGCTCGCCCGGGAGGCCATCGAGGGGGACAAGCCGTCGTCGTCCACGGTGCCGGACGAAAACGCCCTGACGCCCAAGGTCGTGACCCTCTGGTACCGGGCCCCGGAGCTGCTTCTCGGGGCCAGGACGTACTCGAGCGCCGTCGACATGTGGGCCGCGGGGGCCATCTTTGCCGAGCTCCTGCTTCGCGAGCCCCTGTGTCCCGGGGCCTCGGAGACGGACCAGATGCACAAGATCTTTGGGGCCCTCGGGCGTCCCGACGAGCGCGACTGGCCGGGCGTCGGGGCCCTGCCCCATGCCGAGAAATTTGGTCTCGGCGCCGGATCTCGCGCCAGCCGGAGCCAGCTCGACCGACTCCTCCCGCAGGCCTCCGACAAGTGCCTCGATCTCCTCCACGGCCTCTTGGCCTTTGATCCGACGACCCGACTGACGGTGCGTGGTCAACGTTGGTGCAGCGGCCGATGTGGTGGGATTAAAAATGTGTGAATGGGATGGATTGACATGACACAGGCCCGAAAAGCACTGCAGCACCCGTACTTTCGAGAAAAGCCATTTCCCCAGGAGGCCACGATGATGCCCACGTTTCCATCGATCCACGGTGACATCAAGGGCCCCACGGAGCCGGTCGCATCACGAACTGCGGCCGTCGCCAAACGACGGCGACTGTAGAAAGTGATGTATCCTCATGCACACGTGGACAACGCTGAGAGTCTGCCGTATCTGTCGACGCATTTTGTTTCGTTTCTTCTAGTCAACGTCATCGTACGCGGTCCCGCCGACCGAGTCCATGAGATCGTCATTCAGTTCCCGCAACGTCACTGCGTCCTTGAACATTTGCTCAATGTCCTCGACCGAATACATGTCCCGTGGTTTCTCCGACGCTGGTGCCGTTTTTGCCACGCGCTCCTGGCAGACGCACTTGGGGAGCGACCGCCGGCACTTGCGGCACATTTTAATCTGGACGAAGGACGGATTTTGAACGAAGCGTTAGTTTGCGAGAGCTCACAACGAGGTCGCCAACGCACCTGTTCCTTGGGCTCCGTGGTCGCGGCTGAACTACTCTCGGCGTCTTCGCGTGGGGCGACGTCTGTATCAACGGCGATCTCACTCTCGTCTCGGATTGCGTAAAACAAGGAGAGAAGTTGCTCCAACTCGTGACGATCAAGCTTGGTGACGGCCTTAATCTTGCTGTCAAGTTGCCTTTGGTTGAGAGGGCACAACGTTCACCACTGCCTTGCGATAATGTGTCCACCGTACCTCAGCTCATCTTCCGACATGGTCTCCGTGCGCTTATTGTGCGCGACAATCAGCAACAGCGCCGCGATACAGCTCCACTGTGCTCCAAGGATACGCGTCATACGTGGCCCACCCCCGTGGTATCACCACCGACGACCTACACACCTGATGCGAGTTGCGGCCATCGATGGCATCCCGAAAGGTGAAGCTCTTGAGGATGGCATCAATGCGATGCGTAGCGTGGCGATCGAGCGGCAGTCGGAGCTGGGCCGCGACGTGGGGCAACGGCCGCGCGAGCATGAGGGAGAAGGCATTGTACCGCTCCGTGAACATTTGCAGCGCCATACGCACGGCGTTTTCGCGCTCCTTCTTGTCCTTTGCCGACTTTGGGGCTGGTTCCTCGGGCTTGGTCGGCAGCGGGCGGCCGGCGACCACGAGCGTCGTGTCGTGGCCCACCCACGTGGAGAACATGCGCCAGAGGTTGATGAACAGCGGCAGGTCATCGGACGAGATGACCTCTTCCTCATCGTCATCGTCGTCGTCATCCGGATCGAGACTACTCGTGGAGGCGCTGTCGTCGTCTGAGAGGAACTCGCTGCTCTCGTCGCTGTCGCTCACGACGACCTCCTCCGCCTCCGCGCTCGCACGCGGCTGCTGGAGCTTGCGCTCGACCTTCTTGGCCAGCGACTTCTTGTGCGCGGGAAACACGAAGCCCTCGATGAGCACGGCTTGCTCGGCACTGGGGAACGCCGTCTCCGGAGCCGCTGGCGTTGGGTTTTCCTGGATCATCGGGGCGCGCTGGGCCAGAGCAGTGGGGACCGACCGCTCGACGACCCCGAGATCGGCCGTCTTGGCCCAGACGGTCCTCGCCGCCGGCGCGGGGGCCCGTCGCACACCGTTCGCCGCCCCCGATCGCGATTGAGGCTGCTTCTCATAGACCACGGGATTGGGCTTGTCCGTGCCAAAGACCTCAACGAGGGACGGCACGAGCTGCGGGGGTTTGGCCACGAGTCGCGAGAGATACACTTGGGCTTTCTACAGGTCGACAGCACGGAGAACAAAGAAGCGTTGGCTCGCTCGCTCGCGTGGATGGTCACGCTGCGTGCATGCTGCTGCTACTGTGGGTCATCGATCGTACCTGTTGGCATTGCGCCGTGCAAAACTGGTTCTCCCGCTCGGCCCGGTAGATCTCCTTCCGGGCCAGGGAGATGCGGAACTTGGGCCCCTGGCCCTCGAGAGCATTGCCACAGGGCGGGAAGGCGCAGAGGCGCTGCACCGCGCGCTCCTCAAAGACCGTCTCGACGTGGCGACGCTGGAGGATCCGCGCGCAGCAGTCGAGGTAGGCGACGGGGATGCGCGGGTACAGCAGCGTCGACATGAGCCGGAAGGCCTCCCGCACACTCGATCCCTGGCCTCCCGCGGCAGCTGCGGTCCCGTCATCTGGGACCATCGGCGAGGGCCGCGGCAACGCCCGCGACCGGCGAGCACCGGCAGTCGTCATTACGCTTGCTCCTGACGATTGTTGCGCACTCGCTGGATGGTTGCGACTGGGACCAACACTACCGTTCTGACCATCACTCAATGGGGAGCTCTATTTGAAGGATGAGAGAGATACGTGACAAAAGGGGATCAAACCACATTGCTGCAACGTTATATCCTTTTTGCATTGTGGATAAAATCTTTCCATTTTTATTATGCCAGTTAGAGCCCATCCGCCCAGTCGACGGGCTCTGGCTGGAGCACAAGCATGACGCCGTTGGCGGCCATGACCTCGCTGCGCTCGTCCGTGGGCACGAGCACGTGAGCGATGGGGGGCTCCAGTCGCAGGCGGCTCGCGAGCTCCGGGTACACGGGGCAGCGGTAGAGATATGCCGACGACACCTCCTGGTGGCCCGCGCTCATGCTGCTGCTGCCAATGTTCTCGGTGACATGGCCTGAGACACCGGACACTCGGTGACGAGGGCGATGGCGGAGGGCGACACTCACGGTCAGTGCCGGTAGGGCCTCTGCCGAGGGCGGTGCCAGACCCCCGGATGCTCGTGCTGGTGATTGGGTCGGCGGCGGCGCCTGGAGCTCGAGGGCCGCGGTCTCGGGGGACCATCGAGCATTCTGCACCGGCATCAACATGACGCAACATGAACGATTGCTGTTGTGAGGAATACGATGGGAGCACCCCACGTACCCAGACGTGCAGCCCCATGAGCACGAACGAAGCCAAGCGATCCCGTGGCTCCTCGCCGGCAGTCCCGTTGCCCACGACGAGCGCGAGATCGTCGACACCGTGCCCCAGGGCCCGAGCCATGGCCACACGGAGCTGGAACAAACACGCTACCGACACAGTGAACGAAAGCACGCCAAACGTGTCATCAGAGCCCTCGTCACCGATCGAAATGCCAGCGCAAGGCCAGCGCTTACCGTGGGGAAACCGCAGGGCCGGGGCCCAGAGCACCACCGGCGTCGTCGTCGGCGTCGCCACTCGGAGCTGCTCCTGGTAAAAGGCAACGGCCCGCTGGAGCCACTTGATCCACTTGTTCAGACGGCGTGGGCACGCGTAGTGGCGGTCAACGTGTTGCTGTTGCTGTTGGCCAGTCCCGACGGGGCCCGTGCGCCAGGCCCGGGGGAGCTGTCGACGGTGCAGGGCCTCGACGAACACCGCCAGGTCCCGATACGCCGCGGTCGTGGTCGAGAGGTGCTCGACCGGCAGAGACGCGATGGTCTCGAGCGTCTCACCGACGTACCGGGCGTACGTGGCCATGGCCGGCAGTTCGACGGACACGAGGTGCTCCCACAGGGCCCGATCGCACTGGCCCTGGGGGTCCAAGGTCATCGTAGCAGCGTCCATGTCCGACTTTGCATGTGGAGCGTCGGTCGTGACTCCACCACTGGACATCACCGTCGCTGCCTTCGTCGTCGCGGCAGCAGTGGCTCGTGGCGTCCGCCGAGCGCCGCCGCTGTTGACGACGAGCACACTCGTGCGGCGGAGGTGCTCCTGACGCTGGACGCCCTCGGTGAGGGCCGCGGGCGACGGGAGCTGCGGTAGGAGCTGTTGGGCCGTGCGCTGGGCGGCGCGGGCCGCGGTCAGGGCCCCGTCGTCGGGATCCACTTGAGAGCGCGGTGACGCAGATGACGGCAGTGCGTGGGCGTACCTCTCGTCCACCAGCCGGGAAAGGACGTCCCCGCACTCGGCCCCTCGGATGAGCGCAGCGAGTCCCGGCGGGAGCAACGCGAGCTCCGCGTTCTCCAGCGCCGGCGTCGCGATACGACGCGCAGATGACGCGGACGACGGCGATGACGACAACGACGAGGACGACGACGAGGACACACACGCACTCGCGCCCGTGCGCTCGGTCAGTGCGTCACGCATGTTGAGCAGCGCCATCGCCCACTCAGAGGCCCCGAGCCACTTGCGCCACCCGCCACCGGCGGTCCCATCCCGAGCACTCGACGAAGGCGAGAGCGCGATGCCCAAGAGGGCCTCGAGCTGCTCCCCGAGCGTCGGGTCGCCCGTGCGGCCCCCGTAGACACCCCGGGCGAGGGCCACGTGCGAGACCCACTCGTGTGCCGGCGACGGGCCCAGCGCCGCCGACAGCGCCGCCCCCGAGGCCGTCGACATGGCCGCAGCCACCACGCGCTGCCGCTGGTGAAGCTGCACGGCCCGGAAGGCCCGTTCGAGCTCATGGGGGGAGATCACGGCGTCCGTCGGCGGGAGCCCCGCGAGTTCGGTCCCGCGCCAGTGCGTCAGCGCGTGGTGGCGCCGGGCGAGGCAGTGGGCGAACCACAGGCCGATCTGGAGCCACCGCTGCTCCGCCGTCGGGGGCGTCGCCGACTGACTCAGGGCGTGCGAGCTCCAGCGCCGAGGGACCTGCGCCCCGCCCACGCGCCGAGACGACGACGATGGTGGCGGCAGTTGCTGCAGCAGGGGCTTTGATTGTTGCGACTGCGACTGCGACTGCTGCTGGTGTTGCTGTTGCTGCTGCTGCTCCCACTGCTGTCGGCGCTGTGTCTCGTCCGCGAGGCTCGCGGAGTAGTGATCGAGCAGCGACTGCGGGGACTCGAGGTAGCACCGTGTCGCCTGGGCCCGAAGGTGATCGTGCATTGACCCCCATCGCTGCAGTCCCGGCCGCTGCCGCCGTCGCCCGTGCGGGTGCGAGGCGTCTGGTGACCCCGGCCCCGGCAGCGAGGACACGAGCCAGAGCCGAAAGTCGCTCGAGATCTTGTGGGCCACCGCGGGGTCGGCGATGCCCTGGAGCTGGAGCCGCACGAGGTTCCGCATGACGGGGCGGAGGCGGTCGGCGCCGTCGAGCACGAGCCACCCGCCGCCGACGGCCGTGTCCTTGAGCCCCCGGAGTCGCGGGGGCAGGGCCATGGCCGTCGACAGGGGCGCGTCGCCCGAGTCCGAGTCGACAAAGGCATTGTGGGCGGCGGACACGGTGATGGCATCCTCGCGGATCCCCCGGGCCCGGGCGCACGCGAGGATGCGCATTGCCGGCGAGAGGACGTCCTGGGCGGGGTCGTGATGAAGCCACAGCGGCCGCGTTGGGTCCTGGGCGAGCTCCACGGCCTCGAGACTGCCGAGACTGCCGAGACTGCTGGTGCTGCTGCTCAGGTTGCTGTTGGTGTTGTTACTTCGGTCGAGCGAGGGCCTGGACGTGGTGGTGGTCGGAATCGCATCATCGTCTGATATTCGCGCCGTCGACGCACATCCGTCGAGGTAGTGGGTCGCCACGGCGTCGAGGTGCTCGACGGCCACGGCCCCGAGGGGCACGAGGACCAGCAGGAGACGCTCCATGATACCCAGGCCCACCACCCAAGTGGGCAGGGGGCTGCCACTCCCGCCGCCGTCGCCGTCGTTCGTGTCCGGACCGGCGCCGAGGTCGCTTGGGCCGCTCAGGTCGTCGTCGTCCTCCGTCGATAACAGCTCATTCCCCATGGCACCGAGCGTGGTCGTGATCGTCAATGTCGGCAGCCGTCGGGGTCGCGATGTGATGGGGGACCCGAGACCGGGGGCCCGGAGGAACTCGGTCCAGTCGTCGGCGTGACGCGTGAGATCCCGATGCAGGCCCCGGAGCAGCGCCCGGGCGCGCGTCGGGTCGACCACGCAGCCCGTGATCCGCGCGGCGAGCGACTTGAAGGCCGGGCGCAGCGTCTCGGGCAGCGACGTCTCCAGGTCCTCCCCATTCAGTGCCGCATCGGTTGGTGCGACGTGCTCCACGCGCTGCAAGGCGGCAAAGACGCATGAGGCAACGACCGACTCGGCGAGCTCACGACGAATCGCGTCCTCATCTACGTCGCCCTCGACCACTGGCGGCTGCGGGTTCGCCCGCTTTGACGTCGTCGGTCCGGGGCGTCGCGGCTTGCGGGGCCGGGCGTAGATCCGCGAGAGCACCACCGACGTCACGAGGCGGTCCCTTGCCAAGCCCTGGAGCTCGCCCCTCGCCGTGGCGAGACCAATGGCCGCGAGAAAGCGAAAGGGCCGATGCAGGCGCGACGGGAGCCCCCGGAGCCGCTTGGCCACGTACGCGCTCGTGAAGTCCCCGAGGAGCAGGTCCATGGGGGCATGGGCGTGGGCCACCTCGAGGGCCTCCGTCGCTGGCCACGGGAGCGTCGGCAGGTGTCCGGCCATGCATTCGAGGATCTTGTGTGCGACCTCCGTCGGCGTCCACGCGAGCACGCCGCTAGCGGTGGCCCCATCGTATTGAAACAGGAGCTCTTCGGCCAGGAGAAACGCCGACGCCTGCCGGGTCAGGGGCTCGACGTACTGGCCCTTCTTGGCGTCGAGCTCGCGCGCGCTGGCCTTGGCGCGGGCCCGTCGGGTCGCGACGCGGTCGTAGTCGCCCAGGTACCGGGAGATACGGCCCATGTCCTCTGCGTGGAGCGTTGGCTCGGCGCCGTCGCCGAGAAACGCCGAGCGGCGGGCGGGGGTCCGTCGTTCGTCCTCAAAGCGCGCGAGGTCGTCGAGAAACGACTGCACGATCTCCTCCTGGCGCGTGGATTGGACGACAAAGTCCTCACTCGCGCGCTCGTGGGCCCTCTCGAGGGACGGCCAGTGATGCAGCAGCAGCGCGCTCTGGAGGAATCGGCCCATGTCGTCGCTCGTCGGGGTGCAGTCGATCACCGTCAGCTGGCTCCAGACCTATGGGACACGATCGTCGTCAGCAAGCACAGCTTCAACAAGACTCGATGGATGGCAAAGCGAGATCCGACCAACCTTGGGCTTCCAGTGGACCATCTCATTGAGCGCCGGGGTCGTGAAGACGATCGTGTGATTGCCTTTCTTCTTGGCCAGGTCCACGACGTCCAGCAGCGCGTGGAAGGCCCCCTCGTCGCATTCGGAGGCCTCCGTGATCACAATCTGCAGCGACGACCAGCGTCAGGGGCGAGCTGGATGTTTTCGATTTGACGTGTGGGCGGCGGGGAACGACCGCGCGGACGTATACGTACCAGGAGCGGGGGCTTGTGCGAGATGCGCTTTTCAATCGCCATCACGGCATTGGGATCCCCGACGTCGACGATGAGAATCCCCAGCTGAATCGAGTCGATCAACGCCGTCGGTGGCGGGGCCTGTGGGGCCCCACCGTCCACATCACCGTCATCATCGGGGCTCTGGGCACCGCGTGGGCGCTCCGCTGAACCAGCTTGTGACGCCGCAACGGCCTGGCTCACGTCCGTCAGACGCTTCTTCAGCCAGGTCGTCGCCGTCCCCAGGGGATCGACGAGCAGCGGGTACTTGGACGCGCCGGGTCGCCGAACCTGATCCATCAGCACCATGCTCAGCGTGAGGGCGTTCTCGCGAGCGAGGGTGACCCCAATCACGGCCTTTCGGAGGCTCGCTGTCAAGAGCCCACTGTCGACAAACCACAACTTCATGAAGGCGTAGGCGTCGGGCATTGAGACACTCGGCGCAGGGCCACTGGTGCGGTTGGGGTGGCCCCGGAGATGTTCCAGTGCGAGCTGTCGCCAACGCTGGATGGCCCCGAGCCGCTGGTCCCCGGGGACGCCGCAACCATAGACCATTGTCGCGGCGACGATCGCGGAATCTCCGATCAATGTGAATTGGCGTTTCTTGCGACTCTCCAAGCGCTTGCGTACGATGATGATCCACCGATTGATGACCTCTTGGTAGTGCAGGACCTCGGCCTTCCAGCGGACCTTGCTCTCGTGGCTGCGTTGCCATTCTTGCTCTCGCTGGAGATTCCGGGCGTGTTCAGCGCGGAGGTCATTGAGCTGCAGCTCGAGATCGACGAGTTTTTGTCGTTCCTTCCGGACCATGTCGTCAATTTGGTTGAATTGCAGCTCGGTCTCGTTGAGTTTCTTCTGCGTCGGGGCAATCCGCCGCATGACTTCAAAGTAGCGAACAATCGCGAGCACCCACTTGCACAGCGTCGACGAGGCGAGCGACGCGCGCTTCATGTTCTCCATGGAGAAATCCGGGTGATTCGTGTACAGCTTCACGCGATCGATCAGCGCGGCGTCCACGCGGTCTTTTTCAAACTTGCGCAGGCGATCCAGAAAGTGAATGTCGGCGAGAATGCGCAACGCTTCCGTCCACGTCGGTGGCGCGCCAAGCAGGACGCACACCGCCTGCATCGCGAGGCGCACTAACTGCGGGGGATTGATAAATGATTTCATCTCGGTGATGTGGAGCTTGTTGATCTGCGAGAGCGCATCGATGGCCTTGGTCACCTCGGGGAGTGTCTTCTGCAGCTCCTTCTGAATCAGATCGCGTTCTTGCTCGATTTGGCTCTGAAGAATCGAGCAGCGCTGTTCGTCCAGGAGGAAGGATCGTCGTGCCTCTCGCTCGACGACTTCGTATTCTTTCAACCTTGTACTGCTCGCCACCACAGCTCGTGACGCCTCTTCCAGGAGAACCTGACCATCAGCACTTTTGCTCAACTGATCGCTGGCTGCCGCTGCGTCGTGCTCCAGCAGCGCTAACATTCGCGAGTGCAGTTGAATCGTCTCCGAGAGTTTCAATCGCTGGAATGAATAGATGCCTTTGAATACGTTGAGGAAGTCCTCGTATCGCGAACGCGCAGCCGAATACCGTCGACCCACTTGTTCTGGGCTCTCATCGCCAATTGGCTCGAGAACCGTTTTGACAGCGTCAAAGTGAATAGCGATGGTGAGTCCAAGCAAGTCATGGCGAACGCTCGAGGAAATGGTTGTGCGAGCGAGAGCATCATTGAGGCTCGTCAGGCTCCCGAGACACTCGTTATACACGGCCTCCAGAGATTCTCGATCAAACAAGTGGAACGTCTTCATCGCCGACTGATAAAACAGCGTCGGCTGCGTGAGCACCAAATCAAAAAGCCTCGTGGTCAGCCTACAAGTGACAATTGCAACAAAATGTGAGTGCTCGGTTCATCCAATCCCATCAAGATACGGACGAACCCAAAGGACAGTGCAATGTACAAACACTTCTTCAGATTATCGTGAAACGTCGATCGCTTGCGTGTGCTTGGAGGCGAGAACCAGTCTCTTTGTTGAGTCTCGCTGAGTGTGGAGGCTCCTTCTCGACTTGCTGGCGTGGTGTTGAGATCGTCGAAAAATGAGGACGTAGACGGACGTCTCATATGGACAGGTTGATACGATCGTAACTGATGCTCTTGAGCTAGCACCTTTGCCTTGTCCGATGAGGTGTAGAGGTGATGGGGAAGGTCATTGTGGAGCATCACGTGCGTCAAGACCTTAAACTCGTCACTCGTGAGGCTATCACAGTCGACAAACATCATCGTGTGTGCCGACTTCAATCCGGCATCCATAATTGGGCCTTTGAGCTGATCGACAAAGTCAGCAAACTTCAAGTGCGAGGTCACCTCGCGAAAGTGAAAGGCCTGCGCCCCACAAGCAATCATCGTTGCGCTCCGGCGCTTCGACGGCTCGGCGCCGCATAGTAAGAGAAGATGTTCGCCAGACATGAGGAGGGCGTGGACGTCCAGCATGTTCTGGATCGTGGCAGGCGACGCCGCCGTGCTCTTCTCCAATAGAGTGGGCTTCCCGCTGACCATAATGAGCGATTCGCGGCGTGACTGATTCCCACCCGAGAGAGTCTCGCTGGGTGCTTGAGGTTGAGACGCGGGATCTGGTGGTGTTGTGACAGCACGCGTTGGTTCTAGCGGGACTGACGAGAGCTGAGCACTGACTCGCTTGGTGAGTGCTTTACTCGGAGTCTTCACTGGACTTGAAGCTTCCGCGGTTGCATCTGGCTGGGGGGGAGACTCCTTGTTCGTAGAGAGATCTTTCGGTGTCGATCGATTGTACCATTGGTACTTTTCGTCAGCCATAGTGAAGAACCCAAGCGCAGATTTACGTGTCAACCGCACGCAGCCCTCATTGTCTCCGTGGTCAGCATAGATGTGTTCTTCCGGGTGTCGAATTGCTGCGGTACTCGAACTGCTGAATCGGAGTTTCGTAGCGGTGTCCATGCAAATACCACGTAGCTTTCCCTGCTCTGCGGGTGTCACCACGCGGCAGCGAAATACTTGATACGTGCAGTAGACCGAATAGAGCTCGAGGTTACTCAAGTCCTCCACCGCCTTCACCGACACATTGATAAAACGGGCAAGACAACGAACCACATCGTTGATGCCGATGAGCAAGTGTGGTGCGAGGGTCGTGGGTTTGAGATGCTTGCGCATGGCATTAAACGTTTCAATCGGCAGTTGGCACAGTCTGCGAACTTCAGGCAGGCTGAGCGGCATCGAACTCCATTTCGCAATGAATTGATCCGGGACTCGAGTTAAAATCCAATTGAAGACATCTCGACTGGGATCCGCAACCCATAGCACGAGAAAATGCCTCAAGAATCGGGCCGTCATGCGGGGATACCCGAAAGGTGACAACGAGAACGTGCTTGCAATCAACACATCGCGAAATTCAACAAATTCTTTCGTCTGTTTGACAAAACTGCCCTTGGCATCACACACTTGCCGGAGGTATTCGGAGCATGGCCGAACCATCAAATCGGAGGATTGGCGAACCTGTAAACAGTGTGTATCAATCATGACATTTCCTGGGGCATCAATATAAGAGAGCACGTTACCTCAGATTCAAGATTCAAGTTTTCGATCACGACGACCAGAGAACGCTTTCCGGCTCGTGGGCAGTACAGACCGCGCATTTTCCGAGGCAGTGAACTCTCGACGGCGCCTGCGATATCATCACTTGTCGTTGCTGGACCGACTTGGAGAGCACGCCCATCGATGACGTCGGTGCTGATCAGTTCCGACAAAACATCATCAACGAGACGAGTCTTGCCGCACCCGCTGTCACCAAAAACGAACACATTCAGTCTTGCCATCAAAAGACTACGGAGCCACTCTCGATAACCCAGCTGTCCTGCCGTGGGGATGAAGATTGACGACGTGAAGCCCAGTCCCATCTGACTTTGACTAATGGTCATGTCACTTTGCTTGCGGGCGAGAAATTTTCGCGTACTTGCTGGAGAGCCCAACGGCATGACCGCATCCGCTTGAAGCTGCTGTTCAAAGGGTACGAGGACAATCTGCTCGTGTTGGATTCTCAAGCTTACGTCGAATATCGTCTTCGAAGGGTCCTTCAAGTAACCTCCGTCGCATTCGTCTAAAATCTCCGGGACTGCCCCAACGACAGCTCGATGAAATTCGTTTCGACCCTTCATCGGTAAAAGGAGTCCAAGAGATAGCATTGCTGAATGGGCCACAACAATGCGCGCAACCGTCGCGTCTCGGTCATCGCCTGTTGACCCTGGACGCATGTATTCCACGCGAGACTCGAGTACCATGAGCAGATTGTTCACCAGGTGCGGAACAAGGATTTCCAAAAACGCTTTGGAGTGTTTCTTGCATACTTCAAGCAGCGCCGGAAGAATAGTCCTCGTTACTTTGGCCATGACAGCCAGGACATTGGAATATCTGGGCTTGTTATGTATCAGCCTATTCAACCAGCTCTTGATCATGATTGTATACGTCACCGAATCTGACGCTAGATGCACGACACCACACCGACTCGTCACAACTGGGGACCAGTCACGTAGATCTTGAACCTCGCAGAGCACCCGCATCAAAGTGTTCTCGATCTGCAGCTGATCACCGTTCGGAAGCGTAAACATTCGTGTTGCCGATGGTTCTGAAGAGCCAAGATCCTTGAGAGGCTCGATTAGTGATGGATCACCGATTCCATCGAGCACGAGCCACGAAGAATTGGGACCACGAACAGCGTCTGATGAGGAATATAGCGTCTCCTGATTTGGGGTACTGGCATCCGCTCCTGGGGTCTCCTCACCCCGAGAAGCAGGAACAAGTGGCACTGTTACGACTTCGTGTGCATGCGCCTTCATGTATCTCGTTATGTATCCATCTGACCAAGTGTTGTCTTCATTGAACTGTGAGAACAAAACGCTCTCAGTCCCCCCAGTAGAATTCAACAACACCAAAGTCGTTCGTACCTGCCCATAAATGTCCGCAAACCGGATGGCATTCGGAAAAAGGCGATGAAGACGGATCCGAATACTTGAAGTTGACTCGAGCTGGTCGCCATCAGTAGAAATTGCTCGATTTTGGGATGCAAAGACGGCCCCTAGCACGTCAAGCGTGCTCGTTTTTCCACAGCCGCTTGTTCCAACCACCACAGTGATCATGTTTCGACATACGACCTGGTACATATCGACTAGCTTGCGAAGGATCTGATCTGTCGCGATGAGGTGTTTCTCTTGTTCTAATACGATTCGAGCGTTTTCGCGAATGCCAATCAGCTTGTGCCGTTTGTCTTCTTCCTCGCTCTCATAAGCCAAAGCGTCGCCCAGGAGTTGGGAAGTCCCCGCGTCCATTGACCCCACTCTAGTGGCCAAGATTCCAATAGGACTTAAATGTAGCTCAATACTGGATGGAAACACTGCACGAATTTGTTTGAGCACAGCTAATCGCTGCTCGGGGAGAATGTTTGAACCCAGTTCTTCCCAGAGTGATAACACTAGACACCGCTCGTTCGGCATTAGTGGATTCGATCGATGCCGAGAAATCGCGCTGCGCATAAGACGCATAAGCTGTCGGAAGCTGAGGCTCGCACTCAAATATGGTGTCGGAGAACTCTCTATCGTTTGGAGGAACAGAATCAAACGCAAGCTGAGAATCGACGCGTCATACACCCCGTTGGCCGTCATGAATGCTTCTGCGATCACACGGAGGTCAGGCACCGCACAAGCCACTGGCATCAACGCCTGGGATAGTCGAAGGATGATTTCACGATGTCTGGCATTGTTACCAACATCGAGGGAGCAGGTGAAAACAATTGCAACCCGCGGATTGGTGATAGGTACACTGACGCCATCCCACATAAACGCTTCTCCACCACAATGAATGGCATCTCTTAGCCGTCCGATGTCCTGTGCCACCATCTTGATCGCACTCAAATCACATCGACTCTCAAGTCCACTCAAGCATACCCAACAGAAATCGGCGAGGAGTGCACCTAACACCAGCCTGTGAAACTGACTAAAGCCGAGTGCTATCGAGCAATCGAACTCCACACATTCGCATCCAACAGCGGTCGAGACTTCACGCACCAATGATCGCTTACCAGTGCCTCGCGAGTGCATCAACGCCCCCACTTCAAGCGACAACGCGAGATTCAGTGCGAGAACAGCTCGGTCGCAGAGTGGTGTCAACACTGGAACATCGTGCCCGCTGAGGAAAGAATTACCGTACTCGAATGATTTCACGGTGTGGTGAATGACACACTTTTTGTCGAATGGCTCATAATAAAACCGCATCATTTTGGTCCAGGCGAAGGATGATCCATTAGCGTAATTGTAATGGATTGATGTGGTATCGTGATGATGCCGTGGAGCTGGAGGGATTAATACAGCCGGGTCTTCATCGAACAAATCGTGAACTGCAGTCTCCTTATTCAGCAAGAACACCATGAGATTGCTCGCAATCCATCGATCTTGTTCACAAACATCGTACCGCCGAATAAACTCAACCAAATTTCCTTTTTTGATTTTGAATCCGCCCATAAATGATGACCACTCTGGGCCACTCCGATCAGCATTAACTAGCGGCGTCAGCTCACTTGTCAAGAGGATGTTCACACAGAGCAGCACTAACTGAAGCGGTAATGAATGCCAGTGTGAATGATCCGGCCGTTTTTGAACACCGTCTTCGTTTGAGTCTGTGGAATGATCCCTCTTGTTCAAATCACCGAAGTTGTTTTCATACTGAACAACCAACGGTCCATCTAGCGTCAAGCAAATCACATCTCTGACGCTGTCTCGAATGCGAACACATAGATCTTTCATCCATATCTCGGGGCTTGAAGTCACGCGAAGCGGTTTGATGCTCAGCTGTTCACTTGGTATTCGTCCTACTACGCCATCAATATCGAAATGTTGGACCACATTGAGCACGACGCTGGTGGTTTCGATTTTTTTGTCGTCCTCCTCGTTTATTGGGGCTGGCGCAATGACTGTGCGATCCTGCCTCTTTCTCGTATTTGCATCAATTCGTGCTATCCGGAGAGAGCAAACTTCTCGGAAGCACTTCGATATCAATCGGCAAAGTTGGTCAGGGTATTTCGTTGATGCGATAATGTGAAGGAGATCTTTATCCGATACAAAGTGAAACCTAGGAAAAAAACTTCGCTTTTCCCACAAGTACGTTCCGAGCTCTCGCCAGAGTTTATCAGAAATGGCCGAGCAATTGTTCAGAAACGCCCTGCTCATCACTTCACGTAGGCAAACAGCTAGCGACGACGCGCCTTTTGCTGCCGACATCATTGCTCGCCATTTTCGATCTAGTGCCTGGAACTCATATGTGGCATCGACGACGCTCTGTTGGACATCGTGATGAGTGAAAACTTGCGTCAGTCGTCGCCAATCTGACTGTACGTTCACCCACATATCCAGCAATTCCTGGTAACTGCTGATTTCCTCTGCCCACTGTGAGAGAGTGGATGACAGGTGAGCAAACGACGTGAGCTGTGCGAGTGTTTGTACTGTGAGGAGGTCATGTTCAAATTGACTTAAGAGGCGTAGAGCACCGGTCGAATCGATTTCGTACGACTCTTCAACTTTGATCAGCGGAAGAATCGCGGCATACATTCGCCGTTTCATTTCATCAATTTTGCTTTCAGTGAGTGCATCGTGCCTCGCCTTCATAGTGATTTCTCGAACATAGCCTTCAAACTTCCAAAGGTTTCTGTTCAAAAGCAAACCAAGCGTTAACGTAGATCCATCAGCGAGAACCACACCAGACGCGGACACATAGTTGACTATGTCCAAAATCGAGAGGATCTGCTGCCAATGATACGGCTTCACAAACGGCTGCGCCATTTCAATTACAACCTCCAAGTGTCGTTGATAATCGAGAATTCTGCCATGAAACTTCTCAATAAGCTTGGAGGCGAACGAAATAGGCTTTCCCTGAAGAGCCTGAACTCGGGGAACGAAAGCCTGCACCGTTTCCAAGTGGTAACGCCACGGCTGCTCTGTAAAAACGCCACTCTCCATAGCCTTCAGTGTCGCATTCCATTCAACAGCAAAGGACACCACGGCGTGTACTTCGTCCCACTTGCACTTAACCTCTCCAAGCATAGAAATCTCCATTACCTTCATCCCGACCATCTTTTGATAGTCTTGATACAGGTGCGTGGCGTCTTCGATACTTCGAATCTCTCTGGCGATGTCTTGAAACGTTCCCAGATTCCGTTCAAGCTCTTCGTCCGTCGATATCCCGAGGTTCTCATCGTAGATTCGAAGTAGCCGCTGACATCGTATTGCGTATCGCTGCAGGGCGTTACTGACCTGCTGAGTGATGTGTGGCAGCATTTTGGTGACGAACTTGTCGTGAGATTGACTCAGCATGTCGTACTTGCTGAGCATGCTGTGCAGCAAGTTGTACTGAATCGCAGAATCTCCCATCATAGCTGGCGCATAGCGTCGTAACGCCCGAACTACTTCATCCACGTTCCGCACGTCCTGGTGAAGTTGCTTTTCATGCCCTTTGAGTGCCTTGACTTGCTTCATTTGTTCGCAAAACGACTCAATAAGCTGCGGTCTGTCTTCAAACACAAGCGACGCGCTTTGAAGCATCGCCAAGCAGTGCCCAACGCCTTTGACGGCGAGGGCTAAGAGCTGTCGATGCAGGCCGTCACGCTCTTCGTTAATTCGCTCTAGAAACTCCGTGACAGACTTCCTGCACTGGATCTCGAGAAATCCAACCTTCCAGCTCGACTGAATCTTCTGACACGAGTGCTGCGATCGATCGAGGACGGTCAGTCGGTGCGCAACCATCTTCAGGTATCGCGCGAGTTCGGTGCCTTGAATGCCAGTCACACTGGACAGTTCGACAACATCCGCAGTGGCGGATACACCGCCCTTATTCCGCAAGTTTTTGAGCGTTTCTGCTCGACTGACCGACTGCACCGCGGCGTAAATGAGCTTCAGGGACTCGAACACTTTCATTTGGCGGGCGGCTTCATCAAAGCACTTGGCCACTTCGTCAATGAGCTCGTTCGATGCACTGTCGAAGTCCTTGTCGTGTCGCAAGACATCCTGGAGGTCAAACTGCGATGCAATGGCATCCGACGAGAGGGTCGAGGCGATGACCGACAGTGATCCGGTGCCCCGATTGGTGCTCCAGGCCATGGCGTTCTTGGTGAAGTGAAAGTTGGCCGCCAAGCGGATGAGCCGCGTGATGCTCTCGAGGAGGATGCCCTTCATGTCCTGGAACGACGGGGACAGCACGAGGTCCTCGCCGACGATCGTCACCGACGCCGAGATGCCCCCGGCGTTGTCATCTGCGCGGAGCTCCCTGGTCATCCGGCGAATGCAGTGGATGACCAAGTGGTACACGCCCTCGGCGAACATGTACTCCATCAGGCGGACGTACGGCTCCAGGAGGCCCAGGTCGACGCTGGCGGTCTCCATCTGCCGCGAGAGCGACTCCTTCCGGCGCCGGAGGGCGTGGAGCGGGGCCGACTTCCACTTGGGATTGCTCATGTGGATGGCGTGGGCCTCGAGCTGGTAGAGGGTGTCGAGGTCGGTCGACGGGTCCCGGTCCTGGCGGACCCCCTGGACCATGGCATCGAGGAGCCCGAGGAGCTCCTCCTTGACGTCGATGAGCTTGGTCTCGGTCTCGGTGAGGAGCTCCCGGTGGTGCTCCTGGACGGCCGCGAGGGTCACGGCACTGAGATGCCGCGGGGGCAACGTCAGGGCCCGGAGCCGCTCGAGCCGACGCAGGGCCTCCCGGGACTGCAGGAGGGGCCGGACGAACGCTCCTCGGGCGAGGGGCAGCGACCGGTGGAGGCGCCGACGGAGGTCGACAAAGATCAGCCGCCGGGTCTCGACGGCCCAGCTGACAAAGACCTTGCGCAGGAGGAACTTTTGGAAGAGGGGGATCCCCGCGAGGAGCAGCGAGAACATCTTGCTCTCCATGACCCACTGGGCGATGGGGATGGCCTCGCCCGGGGCCCCGTCATTGTTGCCCGCGGCCGTGTGGTGCACGAGGACCGTCGAGGACATGATGAAGAAGTCGCCGCCGCCACCACCGCCGCCCGACGCCGGGAGCTCGGGCACGCGCTCGAGGTCGTAGGGCATGTACCGCGCGGAGGCGGCGTCGGTGGTGTTGGCGAGGGACAAACGCGCCCCGGTGCTCGAGGTCGCCGCGTCCGAGCGCCGCCGAAAGTACAGCAGGTCGTGGGCGTGCTTCTCGTGCATAAAGTAGAGCACGGCGTCCTCGACGTGGGTGATGTCGGCGAGCGCCGGGGGCTGCGGCGGCGATTGCAGGGGCCGAGGCCGGGACCGCGCGGGCAACAGCCGCGGGCGGCGGCGGTGGCGGGGTCCGTCGTCGATGGGGCCCTGATGAGAGACGGATGCGGGCGTCGGTCGATCCGCGCCCCGCGGTTCGTCGGCTTTCTCGTCGTTCCGTCGCTCGCCGTCGTCACCATCGTCACCACCGTCGCCACCGTCGCCATCATCGTCGTCGTTGTCATCGTCGTTGTTGCGCAACGATCGGAAGCGCGTCACGAGCTTGTCGTACAAAACCTGGTTCCGTTCGCGGAGGCGGGCGAGGAACGCGCGATCCGGGGGCGTCAGTCGACGACGCCCGCCGTCGGAGACGGCGACGGTGGCGCTTGCCGACGGTGAAGACGATGGCGGCGCTCCCTTGGGCTTGGGCGGCGGGGGCTTGAGCGGCCGCGACAGCATCAGCCCCCCCAGGACCCGCGGGGACTCGACGAGCTTGCGATGGGCCAGCGGCACATGCACGGGGGAGAACCAGCTCTGTCGCCGTCGCGGGGTGCGCTCGCGCGATTGCTGATTGCCGCTGTCCTTGCGGTCATCTTCGTCGTCGTCGTCGTTGTTGCCGTCGTCATTGTCGCCATCGTCAACTCGGTTGTGACCTTCACGGACGCGGGTGCTCATGGGGCCGACGGCCAAGTGGGCCCGGGGCGAGGGCCGACGGCGGAGGGCCACGTACGTTGCGGGGTCGATGTACCGCGGGGACAGCGCAAAGGCCGCGTCGATGGATGCGGCCGCGCTCATGTCTGGGGTGCGGCGGTGATCGTCGCCATTGTCGCGGCCCTCGAGCTCTTGTCGCGCCTGCGCCCGCGTCCGGGCCAAGATCCCCCGGGCTATGAGCTCCCCGTCGCCACTGCCGCTCGCTGCGGCCGTCGTCGTCGTCTCCTTCATGGCGCCGCCGAGTGCGAGTCGCCTGCTCGCACATCCAGCATGGCTGGGACCAAATGACGCTTGGCGCCGCAAAGCGGGTTACGCGTACTGTACCCACGATGGTTAGGACACAAATTGGTCAAGGTTTTGACCAATTTGTGCCGTCCCAAACTGGCATATACCGGACGTCGAACCGGTTTCAATGGTGGTCCTTCAACTGACATTTCCGCCAATCCACGACGCCGGATGGATGTTGCGCTCGTGCGTCATGGGGCTGCTGTTGATGGGGATCCGCCGTGTTTGTCGTTCGCCCCCACACTTTCGTATCCTTCCTTCCGACACCTCAACGCCATGTTCGCCCTCCGCCTCAAGACCCTCGCGCGCCATCAGCAGCCGACGCTCGCGCGCTCGTTCGCCGCCAAGGGTCTGTCGTGTGTCTGCTGCAGCCAATGATGATATGATGGCATGGGCTAAGCTAAAACATCGTGCATTGTCGGCATGACCGCAGCCGAGTACGAGCACATCCTGACCGAGGTCCGGGGCAACGTCGGACTGATCACGCTCAACCGCCCCAAGGTATGTGGGAGTCGATGGGGATGCTGCTGTTGCAGCTGCTGCCGCTGCCGCGGGTGATGGATCAGCTGATATGCACGGCCATGAGCCCCGTAGGCCCTGAACGCGCTCTGCGACGCGCTCATCCAGGAGGTCAACGGCGCTGCCCATGCGTTTGACGCCGACGAGAACGTCGGGGCGATCGTCATAACGGGCAGCGACCGCGCCTTTGCCGGTTCGTCTCTCTCTCTCCCCCCCCCACTTTTACTCTCACTTGTTCCGCACGCACGCTGATGATTGTGATGCGTCAACTACGACACGTCATCCTGTCATGTAGCCGGCGCCGATATCAAGGAGATGGCCAATCGCGACTTTGTCGAGGCGTACAAGACCAACATGTTTGCCAACTGGGGCGACATCACCAAGGTCTCCAAGCCGGTGCGTGTGTGCACTGCTCCGTGGTGGTGGTGGAGATGCGGAAGGGGTGGGTGCACGTGCGGTCGCTCACATCGATGGCTGTGGGGGCAGACGATCGCCGCGGTCAACGGCTACGCCCTCGGCGGCGGCTGCGAGCTGGCGATGCTCTGCGATATGATCATCGCCGGGGACAAGGCCAAGTTTGGGCAGCCCGAGATCACCCTTGGGACGATCCCCGGGTGCGGGGGGACCCAGCGGCTCATCCGCGCCGTCGGCAAGGCCAAGGCCATGGAGATGATCCTCACGGGCAACATGATCGACGCCCAGCAGGCCGAGCGCGATGGCCTCGTCGCGCGCGTCGTCCCCGCGGACAAGCTCCTCGAGGAGGCGCTCAAGACCGCCGACAAGATCGCGTCGTTCTCGCAGCCGGTCGTCAAGATGGCCAAGGAGGCCGTGAACGCGGCGTTCGAGCAGTCGCTCCAGGAGGGCCTCAAGTACGAGAGCCGCCTCTTCTGGAGCTCGTTTGCGACCAAGGACCAGAAGGAGGGCATGGCCGCGTTTGTCGAGAAGCGCAAGCCCAACTTTACCCACCAGTAAATACTACTGGGAGTCTCCAACCAGGACTGCGTGCTGGATGGCCCCTGTGCAGGCGCGTTGTGCACGTCACAGCGACAATGAACGGGCCAGAGCAAAATTGCAACGAATCTGTCAGTGTGCGAGTATTGCCTTCAATTTCATGGGTGAACACATCGAGCACCAAGTCTTCGGTGCGCGCCCTATTTACTTCTACCACTCACCAGTGTGCTTCCTGGCCCCGTTCTTGCCAGGACAATGGTCAGGCCAGGGGGAAGTAAACACGCTCTTGCTACTCCTAACTAGATGATCGGCCACAGCGCATCGCCCTACGTTGAGAACGTGCGCGAAAAGCACTACGTACTACGTACCTGTGCCCCAGTTACGCGATGACTCCCCTCGAGACATCACTGCTTGATGCGTTGAGGCTCGTTCGCGTTCGCTTGGCGACGTTTGCGGCCGTCGAGTGGGGTGTCGCCTCCTCCGACCAGCAGCTCTCACTCGGCAGCCCCTCTCGTCGACGAACCGACTTGGAGCTGCTATCCGCTGGAGTCAACGGGCTCTTGTCGTCGATGGCTCCTTCGACCGCGCGCACGACCCACTCGGGGATCGCCACCCGGGGGACGTGATCGACCTCGAGATCCATCCCCCCACGGCGCTGATCCCACTGGTCCACGTGCATCGCGAAGTCGCGAATCGCCGTCGTGAGGTCGAGTTCGAAGGCAGCTTGTCGCGTCGACGTCGAATCGGCTCCCGAGGTCTTGGGGACTTGGATGCTGAGGGCGACGAAGAACCATGAGGTCTCGCGGCCATTGCCGCTCTCGGCCGCGCCCGCATCGAAGAACCGCGCGAACGGATACGGGCGCAGGTTCGGAACGAGTTCCAATCTGCAGAACGCATTGGCACGGGCGTCAGCATACTCGATCGATTCCTACACATCCCCGGCAGACCGACCTCTGCAAGAGATAGCGCAACCGGGATTCGACCCAGCCAAACCACCGCGAAAACGACTCCTTGTCCCGTGCAGTGATCTGCACGCGGAGAAAATGCTTCCACCTACAGACAGCCCCCAAGGACGGCCATACGAGCCAGCACCAGAAATCGTCAGATCACCGATGCACTCGATATGAACATGACTAGATTGCGCATCGTCAGCAAAACAAAATACTAGCGCAAGGACAATGAACCTCTCAAAGAAGACGGGCTTGGCAAACAAGGATCCCCACGCGGCTTTCTGCACTCGCATCGATCGACGGCAAAGACGACGGGCTCTCAAGTGCCTCTCCACTTGCGCCACAACCATCAGCTGCACCACGTACCTTGGTCTCGATCTGGAGGGTCCTCGCGGCGCCCTTGCTGAATTCGGCCTTGAGTATCCGCAGCGTGGACGGGATCACGCTGTAGGACGAATTCATCGACGGATACGCGGGCGTGATAATCGGCATGATGTGGGCGCGGTCTCGGGGATTCGACGTGGGATTCCACACCTGCGTTGTGTCTTTCGTCAGCGCCGACCGGCAGACGACGCCATCGCGAGTAATTGATCGCGCACCGTGAAACCGAGTTCCTGGGAGGTGGTGGCAGTGTCGAGGAGAATCGGATTCGGCCACTCCCACATGCTGTATATCCGGAAGAACTTGGCCAGGAGCGTCGCCGGCAAGGCATTGGGGTAGAGCTGGCAGATCCTCGCGACAAGGATCGCCCAGTTGACCCCACCCAGAAAGCCCAGGACGTTGGAGTAGACTCCTCGATGCTGCCGGGTACGTCAGACTGCCATCAGTCTTGACGTCCGCCCGTCGCAACGAGCACGAGACGACACTCACCCGAGCCCAGTGCTTGACGGCGACGAGTGTCGTGCGAAATTTTTCCACGTCGGGGACGAGCTGCAGGATCCGCTCCGTCACGCGAACGCCGTTGAGACTCCGGACCGAGGGATCGTCGAGTCCCCGAAGGTAGCGATCGTCGAGGACGTTCACCGACTCGGGAATGGACTCCATGTCCAGCGCGACGAAGAGGAGGTCCACGGCGACGCCGTCGATCTTCATCTTGATCACGGGCACGAAGCTGGTCGGTCCAGTGCGATCGTTCAACGAATGATCAGCCACAAGGCCTCCAACCGTTCAACAGCGCGGCAACACACTTACGCGTCGGGGATCACGTGCAGTTGCTTGATCCCGGCGGTGGCCTCGAGGAGAATCGGGACCTTCTGGAAAAAGGCGACGCGCGTGCAGTGCCGCGGGGCGATGCAGAGCCTAATTAATGCAAGCAAACCAGCGCAACGGGTCACACAACACTCGACAGTCCATTGCGTTTGACGTGCTCCACTCACGTGTCGATGTCCGCGTCGGGGCTGTGGACGCCAAGGCGGTAGGAGCCAAAGGTCTTGATCCGCACGAGCCGACGCGCGGCGGTCTCCTCGCTCAGCCCCTGGAGGCAGCCCTCGTGCAGCGCAAACTCCTGGACGACCTCCCTGAGCTTGTTCAGCACGGCCTCCCGCCGACCGAGGGCCTCGGGGCCCTCATGCACGCGGTAAGACCTGCCCAGCAAATATACACACCCAGACACATGGACACACCGCGTCATCATGTTCACATAGCCGATATTGGCTCGCCCATACAAGCGAGCGAGAGCTCGTCATACCGGAGGGTGCTCTCGAGCCGCTCCTGGAGGAGCCGGTCGTCGTCTGTGGGTGTCGCGAGGGAGAGAGGGGGCGTGATCCCCAGGGAGCTGTATGGCGGGTGACAGCGACGCTGAGGAGACGAGTAACAAGGCGCGAGAGACACATGCGCGCGCAGCACACGCACCGTGATTGGCGCTGCATCACCCCGTTGTGGGGTTCCAAGCAAGTTGGACCAGAAAAACACTGGACCGAGTTCGTTTCGTCAGGAAATGTACTGATATGCTCGGATATTGACCAATCAAACAGGTCACTGACTACCGAACATACTCGTTTTGGGTCATCAGTAGTACCGCTCCAAGTTGAGCTGGTGGAAGAACTCGTTGGTCTCGCGGAGCTTGGCGGCCGCGCGCTGCATGGCCTCGGGCGTGGCCCCGAGCGGCGATGAGGGCGAAGAAGACGACGATGAGGATGAAGTTAACGCCTCCTTTGTCTGCTGTCGCCGGCGCTCGAGGACGTGGATCGCCAGCTCCTCGAGGACATTGAGGTCATTGACGACAGCCAGGTTGTAACCCGTGCCGCTCAAATACGACCCCGACCGCGCGGCGTCACCGAGCACGACCACGTTGCGGCCGAACGTCGGCGACTCGAGGTAGACCTCGCGGATCGCGAAAGGCCGCCAGGTGATCTGGATGTTCTCCGCCGGGGCCGGGTCGAGGCCGTGGGTGTGGAAGAACGAGGTGAGATGGCCCCTGCAGAACTCGACGAGACGCTCCTTGCGCTTGTCCTCGTCCACTACATCGTCCAAGTCCCCGATGAACTCTGGTGGCAGCTGCAGCGCGCAGAGGGTGCGCTTGTGGCCGCGAAAGTCCCCGACGAAGAGCTGCCGGAGGGGCGTCGCAGGATACGTCGCGTCGCGGACGTTGATCGACGCATAGACCGTCGGGCCACCATAGTGGTCGAGTTCGAACATGACGTGCCACTGCGACGGATACGCGGCACGGTGCTCACGGAGTCGGAGTTGTTGCGTTGAGACCGTGCGCCTGGCACCCTCGCAGACCACAACGAGGTCCGGCGCCTCAAACGCGCATCCGGTTGACGTCCGCACAGCCCTCACAGCGCCATCAGCCGCCTCGCCCGCTCCTTGTTCTTGAACGAGTTCGACGTCCCCGCAGTCATAGTAAATCCGCACGCCCATGGCCTCGCAGACTTGCACCATCGCCCGCTCGAGGTCCTTGATGCGGACGTTGACGATGCCAACGGCGCGCTCCTGGAGTCCCGCGATCTGTTTCGGGGTGATCTCGCGGAGATCCGCGATCTTGGTGCCGGTGCCATCGATGTCGATCCCCAGCGCCTCGCACTCGAGCCGCACACCGTGGACGGTGTTGTCAAAGGCCAAGTGCACGACATCCCGCGGGGCATCAGCGGGAAGCCGCCCGGCGGCCTGGAGCTTGTCCACGAGGTCCCCGATGCCCTCGCCGCGGGTTACGGCCGCCTCGCACGAGGTGCTCCCGAGGTCGTCCTCAGCCTCGGGGCTCAACGCCGCCCACGCGTCGTAGACCCCGAGCTCTCGGAGGCGGTGCATGGCCGCGAGGTTGAGGAGGATCGGATTGCTCCGAGTGTGCTCAGTGCGCTTCTCGAGGACGTGCACGCGCCCGACGCCCGTGCGACGGAGCTGCAGGGCCGCAGCGAGGCCCGTGAGCCCCGCGCCGATGACCACCGCAACGGAGGAGCTGCTGCTACTGCTACTGCTGCTGCTACTGCTGGGCATGGCGATCGCTCAATGGCTGTGGCTGGCTGCTTGACGGAGACAATGGATTCTGAGTGCGGGATTGATTGCCACCTCGTCGTCGATGCGCACAGGATCAGGTGAGTCAGGTGACGCACGATCGTAATCCGTGCCGGCTTTGCAAAGTTTGTAGATTTTCTCAGTGATGATTTTTTGAAAAATATTCGGAAATGTGTTTTGACCAATCAGACGACGAAGTACGAGATGACGCCAAGCATTGGCTGCAGCAGGACAAGGACCCATTCGCCGTCATCACCATGCGCAGCGCCTTGAATGCGGGGCTCGCGCTGGCCCAGACGGCGGTCACCAACTTTGGCAAGGCCGGAGACCTTGCGGTCAACCCCTCGGAGGACTACGACTACGAATACGTCCTCGACTGGTGAGTGCGAGCCGCGCCGCAGCCGCAACGACGCGTTGCACGATGTGGCCGTTGACCAATTTTAACGTGCTCATCCTGTCCGTGTTTGCATCGTCGTTCTCCACAGCCAACCCACTGCGCAAAATGGCCCACTGGCGATCGCCCTCTCCGACTTCAAGGTCCAACTGCGGAATCGGGAGACGCTCGGTCTCGAACTCGAAGTACGTCTGCAACCATGACGGCGTTTTCTGACTCTGGTGGCTGAGCGATTCCTTTTTGCGCATGACTGCGTATAGTTCGCCGCCCATGACAGCACCATCAATGAGATCTGGACGTCTCAAGTAGCTCCGTGGAGTATTGCGACGTGCTCGAGCGATGAGACCGTCAAGTTCTGGGATCTCCGCACGCACAGCGCCCCGACGATGACCATTCCGTTTGGGCAGGAGGTCTGGAGCCTCTCAGTGGGCTGCGGAGATTCGCTGCTCATTGGCGGGACAAACGAAAAGGCCCATTTCTTCGACGTTCGCACGGGCACCCGTCTTGGGGCGTATGGTGAGAGCCACATCGACCCGATTACGCGGGTCCGCTTCCACCCGACCAATCTGTCGTACGTGGTTACGGCCTCGGAGGACGGCGTCGTGTGCTTCTTCGACTGCCGGATCCCCAACGAGGACGACGCCCTCGAGTCAATCCTCAATGTCGAGAGTGCGGTGACCAAGCTCGGTTTCTTCGGCCCCCAGGCCGAGAACATCTACTGCCTCACCGGCACCGAGACCCTCGATCTGTGGAACATTTGGACCGCTGAGCGCATCCACCACTATCAGACGCTTCGCGAGGACTGCGCCGCCAACGGCGTCCCGACGGACTATTTAATCGACTGCGTCTACGATCCGCAATCGACCGAGCTTCTCCTGCTGGCGGGAGATCACAGCGGGACGATGAACATCCTCAACATTGGCGGGGGCAATGCCCTCCTCCGACACGAGCGGACGCTCAAGGGGGGCCACAAGGCTTGCATCCGCACGGCCTACTACGACCCGGCGCGGTCGTCCCTGTACACCGGCGGCGAGGACGCCCGCCTCTGTCGGTGGTCCCCGCCCTCGACGACGGCCTCGACGGCCGCCACCGCCGCCGCCGCGACCATGCCAAGCAGCGAGAGCCTGAGCTCCCGTCGCACGACCGCCGACCCCGCGGGAATGAAGAAGGCCCGCAAGGCCTCCCGCCCGTACTGACCCGGCGTGCGTCCCCATGCGCAATTAGAATCCACCTTTTCCAATAATTCGAATCATGTGCACACCGCCTCTGTACGCCACGGCTCGGATGAAGTCGCGCATCCGAATGTAGCCATGTCGGGGGTCAGTCAGTGCGCAACTGGCCAATTGCACGTGTGACCAACTGACTCGGCGTTTTCGCGCCAGGAATAATAAACCGCCGAGGGTCTGCTGCACTCTAAACTTGGCCCATGCTGCGTGCAAGTGTCCGTGGCCCAACCGACCAACCAATATGCGGCCTTGCGTGGTCTATTTTCGTCTGGGCGGCGCGGGTCCAATGATCGGCGGCGGATGAAACTATTCGCGG
>JAADYI010000103.1:0-31822 GCA_023338185.1 Lagenidium sp. CBS 127285
CCCCCCCCCCCCCATCCAACTTGTCTATGCATGCTGCGTGTTCCGATGGTTCCATCGTCGTCACACAAGCCAAGTGCCGGGATGATGCGGCAATGTCCGTTTCCCCTGTGAATCTCGATGAATCAACACACTGGGACCGACAATCGGGGCCGTCACACTTTGTAGTAAGCACAGTCCCTGGGGCCGAGGTCGACGACGCAGACACACAACGGAAATGGCAATGACGGCCTCAGCAACAGCGGCAGCAGCCCCGACGTCGGCGGCGGTGGAGGACCCCCGCGGCCCGCCGGGGCGGGAGGTGTTCAACGACGAAAAGGTCGTGCTGGTCATGGTCGGGCTCCCGGCGAGGTCCGTGTGGTGCACGCGAGGGTCCGAGGCCATTTTCTACTATGAACAAGGATCCTGAGAATGAGTGTTGCGTGTATGCGGCCCTCGATGTGGCTTCACCAGAGGCAAGTCCTTCATCTCGCACAAGATCACCAACTTCCTCACATGGCAAGTAGTATAACATGAACCGCGCAGGAGGAATTAATCGGATGCCGTCGACACCGACTGACCGCAGATAACAAACTGTGTGCGCGTGCGCCTGGTCGCGATTGGCAGGCTCGGCGTAAATGCCGAGATCTTCAACGTCGGTTCGCTGCGCCGCCAGCTCACTGCTGGCAAGCAGAGCTTTGACTTCTTCGACGCCAACAACACAAGCGCCAAGCAGCAGCGGGAAGAACTCGCGTATGGGGCCCTCCAAACTGCCCTTGAATGGCTCGGTACGTCCCGACGGCGAGCTGGTTGGTGCCTCATGAATACTCAAAACGGCTACTCGCCAATATGCTTTAATGGCAACTGCAGATACTGGCGGCGAAGTCGCCATTTTTGATGCGACAAACACGACGAGGGATCGACGTGCGCAGGTGATCGAGCGCTGCAAGAAGTTCTCTCCTGACACTCAAGTTGTGTTTGTGGAGAGTATCTGCAACGATCCCGTGGTTCTCGAGAGCAATTTCATGCAAAAGGTTACCAACTCGCCTGACTACCAAGAAATGCCGATTGAGGAGGCAATGGCAGATCTCCGGTAACTCTAGACAAACGTTGCGGCAGAACCCACAGGGAGCTAACGTTTTCTGCTGGCATTACCAGAAAGCGGATCGAAAAGTACGAGAGTGTATACGAGACCATCGAGAGCGACGAATTAAGCTACATCAAGCTCATCAATATGCAGTCTAAGGTGATCTGCAATCGAATCCATGGCAACATGGCTCATCTTATGGTTCCATTCCTGATGAGTCTCCACGTGATGTGCGTTTTTGGCCGATCTGTGTGCGATGCATTGTGAAACGCTGGTAACGTGGTTGATGTGGTGGGTTCTTCACAGGGATCGGCCAATTTACATTTGCCGTCCGGCGCATTTCGACAAAGATACTGATTCGGCATCGTATCGGGAATTGAACGTTCTCCTCGAAGGGAAGCCACAGCAACGGATTAGTGATCACGGCGGGCGTTTTTCTGCTCGTCTTCGTGATCTCTTACTCCGCGAGCTTGCCGTTGAGGGTCGAGAACCGAGTCTACGTCCACTCCGCGTATATTCCAGGTATGAGAGACGATTCTACTTTTACTATTCACATATGCTCACGTGCGATTGAGGACAGCACTGCCCCCCGAGCGCTTCAAACAATCTCGACGCTGGGAGTAAACTACACTCCAATGAGTGCCCTGAATAACGTTGACTCTGGTGCGCACCAATTAGCGAGAGTTGCGACCGTCAGAGTGGCTGACAACGAATTTGCAGGTGTGTTTGCAAATGTCGCGCTCAGTGACGTAAAAAAGCGAATGAGCAAGGAATGGAGCGACTTTTGCCGAGACCCAATGAATTACCGAGTGCATGGTGGCGAGTCTGTTGGGGATTTAGTCCGGGTACGTATGTTGAGGTGTTTGATGCTTGAGCGTCTTGCCGCACTATTCACGCTTCCTGCAGCGCCTTTCTTCCTTTGTCGTTGAGCTCGAGAGACAGCGTAAGCCAGTGCTCGTTGTCTCCCACTTGTGGAATCTGCAAGTCTTGTATGGCTACCTCTTCGGCAAGAAGATCTCTCAAGGCATTGACGTTGACATCCCCTTGCATGTGGTGATCAAGCTAACGCCGACACAGTATGGATTCAAGGAAGAACGCTTCGACTTGCGGGATGAACACGGAAACTGATCGGTTCTTGGGAAGGTTTGGCATCTACCTCAATCGATTACTTCCTCTTGCAGTCAGGGCAGCTAGTAACGCAGGCGATGAAAATTTGTGATAAACCATGGTTGATCCTGTAGCGAAACAGTTCATTGTCAATGCGAGAACGATTTTTTCTGCACCAGACGAGAACAATAACGTACCAGAAGAGCACGCATTTCGAACGCGATCATGATCAGTAGCACATCATACAAGTACCGCAACATGTAGAACGCGTGGGGAAGCAGAAGCGCAAATGTCCAGATGTCGGTGCTGATCACACCTTCACGCGTGTGTGAGTGTGTGCGCATTCTTCGTTTCCAAGACGCCTTCTCCGACTTACCAAGAACGTAGATGGTCAACAAATGTCCACGCTTGGTCACGGCGCCAGCCGCGCCGAGGAGATTGCATCCGATAGAGTGAACAAGAAGGGTGGGTCGGACACTCTGAACTCTTTGAAATCCTGTGAACCGGATCGATGACGTGGGAGCGTGGACGAGAAACCACGACTCTGTCGAGCTTGGGAAGAGCATGGCGAGCGTGAGGACTTGCCCGGCGAGCACCGCCAACCCAAAGGCAATCTGGACCTGGCGAAATCGACGTCGGGCCGAAGAGTCGTGGAGAGGATTACTTGTGACGAGAAGCTGGACCGTGCCAACTGAGTGCGTCAGTGACCTGGCGGGTGCAACGATGATTGGCCTCGCATACACATCCTTACCCGGGAGATCCGGTTCTCCTGCGCCCGGCCGGGGGCTGTGGTGCCTGACAAGCTCTGCGGGTCCCGTGGCGATTCCTGTCGCCCGCCAAGGGCCACGGGCATCCCCAGTCGCGGGCGGCCATCACCGCCGACGAGCTGCACAGGGATGGCGCTGGGGTCGTCGCGCGCCGACGATGCGCGACGCAAGCGGGGGCCGCCGTGGAGTAGCAGCGCCTGCTGGCGGGTTTGAAGATCCGGCCGGCGGTGGAACGTCATCGCCAGTGCGTCTTCGCCCGCATCTTGACCGACACACGACAGCGACGCCATCCTCCGATGCCTCTTCGATGTGTGCTTCGGATATGCGTGGGTCGATAAAGAACACAGCACCAGCAGTGTAACCCGATAAAATGCGGTCTATATTGAACCGCCGCTGCAAATAGATGGTCGATGGGCCAGCGGTCACTGGCGGCGCAAATATGACTCGGCGGTCGCACGTGTGCTTCTCCTTGGGCGTCAGGGAACAGCTACAGCAGCAGCACCCACCACGACGGAGCCGCCAAGCTCGTGCGCCGAGGAATTAGCGGCGTGTGTGTCGCTGGGCTCTCCTGACAGCAACGATGGATAGCACCACCAACCCCTTCTCGCTGCCCTCTGATGAGGAGGTCTTTCGCATGCGCGAGTCCGAGAAGCAGCGGAAGGACGAAGAGCGGTACCGCAATGCCCATCGCAAGATCTACGAAAAGACGACGGCAACGTCGACGATCGGCAATATCCGACGCTTCCGCGCGGATGACCCGGTAAGGAGATACGCCCACACCCGCGGGCTGTTCTTGATGAGTGTCGACTCAGTGTTTGCCTTGCATCATCCACAGCCGGCCGATCTCCAGAGTTACACGTCCTCGCAATCGCGCCAGACCCGAGGGCTCGTGGCCGCGGCGACGGCGGCCATCTCGAATGACCGCCTCCGCGAGAAGGAGAATATGGCCGACTTCATTGCGAAGAAGCGCGAGATGTTCTTGGTGCAAATGTCGCTCGATACCAAGCGCGAGGAAATTCGCAAGCTCGAGGAGAAGGCACAGCTAAAAGAGGAGGCTCTCAAGAAGAGCGAGCTGATGCTCGAGGAAGACGCTGTGCGCTTTGACACGTTCCTCAAAGAAAATGACAAGAAGGCACATGAAGCAATCAAGCGCGCAGAGAAGGAGACCAAGGCTAAGGCGGACAAAGTCCAGGAGATCAAGAAACTAAATCAACAGATCCAGGCTGTCCAGAGCGAGATGTCCAAGCTCACGGAGCAACTTCAGGATTGTCTGCAGTTCAAGGCATTTCTTGACGAGCTGACTCCACCCGAGTACGAAGCCGAGCAACTAGACAAAAAGCGAAAACGTCAGCGCGATCGTCTCCAAAAACGCAAGGACAAGATCATTGGGGAATGGGAGGTTCAGCGAGCCAAAGTCCAAGCGGAAATCGACGAGCGGGAGCGCATTGAGCGAGAGCGACCAGAGAAGGACGCCAAGGGCAAGAAGAAACAGGATAAGGGCCCCAAGCCCAAGGAGATTTCCCTCCCGACCATGCCGAATCTTGACCACATGGCTGTGACCAGTAGCGGAGAGGAAATCCCAATGTACTTTCAGCATCCACAGCAACTACTCGACATCTTTACGGCTTTGGAGGAGAGCAACTTGTTCCTCATTCAGAATAGCCAGGAAACCGAGCAGACACTGGAGGAGCTCAAGCAAAGCTACCGCGAGACTAAGAAGACGATGGATCGCAAGACGCAGAATCTCAAGAGCAACATCGATGGCCTTCAACAACAAATTTCCATCGAAGAGAACAAGGCCAATCAACTCCGCCTGCGCTCGCAAGGTGCAACCAGCGAGAACGCCCAAGAACGAATGCTAAAGGAGCTCCATGATCAGGTCCTGGAGGTGTACAAGCGATGTGGCTTCGAGGCCGAGAGCAACTCGTCGACGCTGTACATGCTGACCGACCTTGAGGCACGCTTGGAAGATCTCCTGAGCGCCATAGAGCAGATGCCCGAGGAGTACGTGGCAAAGGCCGAAAAGGAGAAAGAGAAGGAGCGGAGAGAGCGTGTGCGCCAGGAGCGAATCTCGCAGCAGCAGAAAATGTACGAGGAACGCATGAAGAAGTCGATGGAGCGGAGTATGCAGGCCCCGAAGAAGCGAAAGGGCCGGCAGGTGATGTGGCGCTCGCAACCCGAGAGACAAGTCAAGCACGCGGAGGATGAAAATGTGGTCGACCAGGCCGATGAGGCTGATCACCATCATTTTGTTTGGTAGATGACACGACACTCCCATTGAATACAGACACGGTGGCAGATAGATGTGTCTACGGCGTAGCGAATCCTACGACTGGGATCGCAGCTTTCACCTACTGGTCAAAATTGTCGTACACGAGCTCGCCAGCGATGTACGTTCGTTTCACCTTGAGGTCCGCGTCCAAGAGCACGAAGTCGGCGTCGGCGCCGAAGTTGAGGGTCCCCTTGCGCTTCTCGATGCCGAGAACCTGGGCGGGATGGTGCGTGGCGGCTTCGAGGGCCTCGACGACACTGCATCCTGTGTACTCAATGAGCGTGCGAATGCATGAGTCCATCGTCACGGCGCTGCCGGCGATGGTGTTGGTCCCAGCGAGGAAGGCCCCCTCAGGCTTGACATCGACCTCGCGGCCCGCCAGGTCGTAGCGACCGGGGGCCAAACCCATGCCGGCCATGGCATCGGTCACGAGCACTAGGCCCTGGGGATGGCATGTCCGGATGATCCGCGCCGATGTCTGGTGCGAGTGCACGCCGTCAAGAATGAGCCCGTAGAACGGGCGCTTCTCGGTGAGCCCCAGGAGCCCAATGAGCCCCGGGTCTCGGTGGTGGAAGGGTCCCATGGCGTTGAAGACGTGCCTGGACAGTTGGAGAGGGAGAGTCAGTCACACACGATCATAGTTCGTCATTCACGGCCCACAAGGACGTACGTGAGCATCGAGAGGCCATTGTGCACGGCCTCGATAGCCGTGTCGACCTTCGCTTGCGAGTGGCCCGCCGAGACGACGATGCCCCGCTCGCGGAGCGCGCGGATGGTCTCGGGGGCACCTTCGAGTTCGGGGGCGAGCGTCACAAGCTGCACATTGTCAAGCGAGCCATAGCGCTCCTCGAGCGAGGCGATGCCGTTCTTCGGTGCCACGAGCACCGCGGGGTCGTGCGCGCCCTTGCGCTCGACGTTGATGAACGGTCCCTCGACGTGCACGCCGAGCATGTTGGCGGCCTTGCGCGTGGCGCCGTCCTCGGTCCTCGGGTACTTGGCCATGATCGCGTGGTAGACATCGGCCGTGGACGAGACCAGTGTTGGGCAAAAGGCCGTGACCCCGGTGGTCACGAGCTTCTGGGCGACAAAGGCAATGTCCTCGTCGGTGATCGCGGGGTTGGAAAAGTCAAAGCCAAAGCCACCGTTGATCTGGACGTCGATGAAGCCCGGGGCTAGGATGCACCCGCGGCCGTCGATGACCTCATCGGGGGCGTGCTCGCGCTCGGTCGGGCGGGCCCAGAAGCGCGACTGGGGGTCGATCACCTTGCCGTCCTCGACCCAAAAGTACGTGTCCTGGAGCCGCCCGTCGCGGAGCACGCGGACGTTCTCGAACTTGAGCACGCGGGGCTTCATCGTTGTTGCTTTGCTGCTTGGGGGCGCTTGGCTTGGTGGCGTGTTGTGGTTGTGTCTCGCTCAGGTCGTGGCGAATTGGCGTATGTGACGGTCGCCGTGGCGGTGGACCGAGCGGACGCCGCGCACACCAGCGAGCGGACGGAGGCACGCACAATGGTGGGTGCCTCCAGTTGGGCAGAGGCGATGGCACAAACAGCACACCATATCGCAGACCAGAGTGTTGAAGTAGCGCACACCAAAGATCTGCCAGCCGATCGCCTCTGAGCCCAAGCCCCGCCACGCAGCCGGTTTGTTGTTGGTGGGGGGGGGGTGTCGATTTTTGCCCCAGGTGCTGGCGCATCATTTCGTCTCGTCGGCCGTCCGTCACTGCACCGCATCCAAGAGAGGGCGCCCCATCGGTCTCACCGGCTGTACCGTACGTGCTTGTGCCATCGCCACCGCCGAGTGCTTGCTTGCTTGCACAACTCACCACACACACCAACACACACTCTCCACGGACGGACGACGACGACGACGACCCAACGCGTCCCAGAAAAAGAGGCACTTGCATTTTGCACACCAAGCCCCCAAGCACCAAGTGACCAACTCCATTCACCATGCGGCTGATCATCGAGGAGACCAAGGACCAAGTCGCGGTCTGGGTCGCCAACTACGTCCGCAAGCGCATCAACGACTTCAAGCCCACGGCCGAGCAACCGTTTGTCCTCGGGCTCCCGACGGGGAGCTCCCCGCTGATGACCTACCGTGAGCTCATCAAGTTCCACCGCGCCAACACCCTCAGGTAATTCGCATGGGTTGTCGGTTCCTACAGGGGAGGGAGAGAGGAGGGCTCACGCACGGACATGCGACGCGAATTCGACCGCAGTTTCGAGCATGTCGTCACGTTCAACATGGACGAGTATGTCGGGCTCCCAGAGAACCACCCCGAGAGCTACCACTCGTTCATGTGGGAGAACTTTTTCCAGCACATCAACATCAAGTACGTGAGAGATGGCCGCTCGGTGGAGGTCAATGTCGCCGATGTATTCATTAATTCATCCGCGTTGTGGTGGCACGGCAGGCGCGAGAATGTGCACATCCTGAACGGGAATGCTGCGGATCTCGAGCGCGAGTGCGAGGAGGTGCGTGATGTTCTCGTCGGGACATCTGTGCAGCAACTCACGCTTTTGTGGTGTTCGTGCAGTATGAGGCCAAGATCAAGTCCTTTGGGGGCATTGAGCTCTTCCTCGGCGGCATCGGCCCCGATGGGCACATTGCGTTCAACGAGCCGGGTTCCTCGCTCAAGTCGCGCACGCGCGTCAAGACCCTGGTAAGCGAATGCAAAGAGCCTCAAGGCTACAGGATGGCGCTTCTGGAGCTGACGGCGTTGGATTGTTTTGAAGGCGTATGATACGGTTGTGGCCAACTCTCGCTTCTTCGACAACGACATCACCAAGGTGCCTAAGATGGCGCTGACCGTCGGCGTCGGGACCGTCATGGACGCGCGTGAGGTGCTCATTATCATCACGGGGATCGCCAAGTCGTACGCACTGTACAAGGTCGTCGAGGAGGGCGTCAACCACATGTGGACCGTGTCGATGATCCAGCTGCACCCCAAGGCCTGCATCGGTGCGTCTCCCATTAACTGTTTGCACATTCCTTCCGCCAATGTGGGTGCGGGAGGCGAGGGCGGCTCCTGATGAATGCTCTCCGTCTGTTCCCGCTGCAGTCTGCGATGACGATGCGACCATGGAGCTCCGCGTCAAGACGGTCAAGTACTTCAAGGGTCTCGCGGATGTCCACAAGAAGCTCTTGGGCTGATCGCCCAGCTGCTGCGGGTGTGACGTGCGGGACCACCCACATGGCGCCGTGCGGTGCTGCTTGGGTGCGGCACACGCGCTGGTCACATGAGGTTGCGCCGCATCACATGATGATTTCGAAAACAGATCATTCCGAAGGGGATCGGGGGCACAGGTGTGTGGACTCATGCAGCACCCACGTTTCCGCTTCGTCTGGTCAGCTCGTCCACCTGCTTCAGTGCTTCAATTCATTGCCCCATTGTGCAAACACCCCGTTACACATGTTTCTCAAAAATCACAAATACACCTCCTGTTGTTTTCATTGTCAATCATAACGCTGTTACGTTGCATCAATAACGTCGATATAAATTCTGCAGTTGTTCAATAACGTCGATATAAATTCTGCAGTTGTTATGTTGTTCGTAACGTATCAACACCCACCAAGAGCAAGCAAGCATTCAGCTTGGGAGTTTTATCCCAACGGCGATCAATCATGTCGGGGCTCGTCGAGAAGCTCGTCAACCTCATCGGCCGGTACGGCGGTGCTGGGCCCAGGACCCGAGGACAGGCGCTCACATCGATGCGCCGTCGCTTGCTTCCCCGGACAGCGCGTTTTACTCGGACGAGCATGTCGTCGTGCTCCAGGCGCTCATCCGCGAAAAGTTCCTAAAGGTGCGCAGTGTCCTGGGGAGCGCAATGGCGTGGGGAATGTCCGTCCTCATACGAATCTGGCGCTTGGTGGTGGTGCTAGGACGATGAGATGGGCAGCGCCGTCAATCTCCAGACCCGACAGGTCCGCAAGATCATGAACGAGCTCCATCAGGACCACCTCGTCTGCGAGTGCGTCGCTGGACTCTTGAGCGCGCGATGACAAAACGATGCCACGGCCCACGCTCACCGCGCGCGTTTCTGTCGGGATAGGGAGGTCCTCAATGACAAGCGCCTTGGCGGGAGCTCCTCTACTTCCTACTGGTCGGGGATAGCGTATTGTCGTTGCCCCCGCCAATGCGCAAAAGGGGACTGAATGGACACGGTGTTGTGTCTGTGTGGGGTGAGCAGGTACATCGACTACAAGTACTTTGTGGAGGTCGTGCAATATCGGCTCTACGTGATGCAAGAGCACCTCAAGGAAAACGAAAAGCTCGAAATCGAACGCCAGACATATCAATGCAAGGATCCTGATTGTGGCCGCGAGTATACCGCGCTCGAGGCCCAATTATTGTTGATGCCGGGTCAGTATCATTTTCGATGCGGGCACTGCAATGAGGTCCTCTTGGAGGTACGTTTCTCATCGTCGCGGATCGTATCGAAGGCTGAGGTGGCCAATTCGTGTAAATAGTGTGACAACAATGACCGTCTCGAAAAGATTCAGAGCCTCCAGCGAAAGGTGCGACGAGATTGCGCTACATTGCGGTAGCTGGAAATGTTGACGCTTGATGACCGTCGATCCCGTGGGATTGATATTTTAGCTGAAAGACCAAATGAACAAACAAACTGGGATGCACGAAGGGATCTATGAAGTCCTCAAACGTATCAACGACTACATGAAGGAGGGCCAAGTCCTGCCAAAGTCAGTGAGCTCTAACCATGGCGCGCCAACACTCGTCGTCTTAACAAATATCAATTTGATAGCAACCTACCAAGCGAGAATCGCGCTGCTGGACTCGGCGGAAAGAGTGTCAGAATGGGTGAAGCCGCTTCTGCTGGAGGAGGTGGAGGTCGTGGCGGCGGAGGCGGAGGAGGCGGTGGTGGTGGCAATGCTGGCAAAGGCGGTCCAGATGGCCAAAACACCCAGTCATATTTGTACCCATATGGGTCCCAGGTTCGTTGGCATGCACACTTTTTGCATTGATACGGCTCGTAACATTTTTTACGGAATGCAGGAAAAAGAAATCGTTGTCGATATCGCGGGCAACGATCAAGGCGATGATGATTATTTGCTGGATAGAAAGCGCAAATTGGTTCGTGATTGCGGTTGATTGTCGTCGAAGCATCATCTCAATTCTTTCTGACTGCACGTTCCAGGAGGATCAAACATCAAGTCAGCCTGCCAAAGCACCTCGTGCACTCCCTGATTTCCTCCAGGGAAGCTCCATCAGTGGGCATCTGGCTGCAAAGCACAACCAAGCCATGGCTGCCGAAACTGAATCAAATAACGGCAATGTTCCGCTGCAGTCAATGCAAGATATGGCTGACAGCGAGATGACTGAAGAAGAACGTCAAGAAGCATTCAAGAGGGCCTATCTCGCCGAGTTAGAGCGGTATAATGGCGAAAACAAAGATAACGAGCAAGTTGAGGTTGAAGTTGATAAGCATGGCTGGGATGCCGAAATGAATGGCGATCTGGCAGAAGAAGAAGAGTTGGAGGATGTAGAGTGGGAATGGTGTGATGCTGAAGATGAACGAGTAAACGATACTGAAGTCAGTGTGAGGGGTCGGATAAAGCGCTTAGACACACTCGATGACGACGATTTCCAAGAAATGACCGATGAAGAATTCTTGGTAAGGGTCTTACTTTCAAAACTGCAGGTTGATTTCGCTCCTAATATTCGCTGTGAATGAAGGAATGCTATCGCCTATGCTTGGAACAGAGCTAGAACGCTCAGTCGTCAGCGAAGACCCCGCGATGGCTGAAAGGCACGGTGGTGATCGACGTGCTTTTTCGTCGGTAGCTGTCGGGCTTTTCCGGCGCTTCGAGAAGCTGCAGGCGGTTCAGGTCTTCGGATTTCATCTCACCTTCTGAACGCCGTCGCATTGTAGCAACCATGGGGTCCATCGAATACAGCCAAGCCCTTTGCGATGCAGTGTCTCGTTGTGGTTCGTTGTTTGTCTTGAATACCTCACCTGCAGCCCCTGATGTAGATTTACCCCGCTCAACTCTGCCTCCACCTGGTCCTCCCGCAGGACCTGAGCTTCCCCTTTGCTGGAAACTCTGGGGGGTTGGATTTCCGAATGCTGCTCGATACGTTGTATCCAGGTACCGGCGCTCTTGGTTCAGATCAGGGTGGGGAATGGGGCAACGAAAGCTCTGACTGATGTCCGCGCCGGCACTCTGAAGTAATGCTTGACCAAGGTTCCGATCATTAACCATTCTTGACCGAGGTTTCTGGAGTCATAGTGTCATCAACCTGACTGAGTCGTGGCTTGGCATCCCCCACCTACCTGAGTGCACGGTTTCATTCCGGCAAAGTCAGCTTGTGCTGTCGTGGTATACTCTTTCTGTCGTAGTCGCACCAACGATTTCGTTCAGACAATTGCAACGATCAAGGCTGGGGGTTGGCCCAGCTTCAAGACACCCACCACGCCATCTTGCGGAAGGACACCGTTCAGTGGCCCTGCCCGTTCTTCAAACCAGTTGTCTATCATCACGCAACATATTCATCAGCTGCCACCTTGGCCAAGAAACCTTCCAGGACTCCAACATGCCATTAAGCGTCTCCTTGTGATAACTCTTGAGCGCCATGCCCAGAATGCTCAGCCTCAGCCCCGTGAGGTCGGGCACTCTCTCCGATATGTGCTCTCTCACTAGACAACAGAAACCCTTGTCAGCCAACTCGCGCAACCCGAGCGAGAGCACGTGCTGCTTAAAAATAAGCGAGTGGCCTCCTCATGCACACTCCCTCATTTAGCCGAGCGCCGGGGCGCTCGAAACGGACACCAGAGCTACCGGCGTCCAGCATCAGCACCGTGCTGCTGATCCCGTTTGAAGGCACCGCCATTCCCGCACGCCCCACTGGCGAGTGTGTATGTGGGGGCCATGAGCCACCGCCTCTCGCAGAATGCACGCCACACGAACGACCTCCTCGAAGAGCTCGAGCGCGACAAGGAACTCGAGGTGCTCCGCGAGTACCTTACTCGCTTCAATCTCTTTCCCCGCACCCGCGACCCGGCATCGGCCCCAATTCGATTCGAGGAGCTCAAAGAGCTTGTCAAGCACTGGAAGCTACACCGCCAGCGCAACTTTTGGAAGACCCACACGACCAAGGAGGACCTTGTGAGGACACTTTACCGGCACATTAATGCCAAGATCATCCCTCAAGAGGGACGAGACGACAGCAACTCTGCTGGCGGGGTGCCGTCTCCACAAAATACCAACGCAATCAATTCATCGTTGGGATTGGGTGGGGTTGGAGCAAGCCCCAATGCCGGCATCATAAGTCCATCGGCACCGCCGAGAAAAAACTCGTTCTCAGGAAGTCCAGTGGATTCGCCACGATCGCGGTCGATCTTGGCTGGTGGTCGACTCAGCCAGGTCCTTATCAAGGGTCCAAAGCGCGAGCACATTTTTGGCGTGTACGACGGCGACTTGTTCAGTCAGCGGGGCGATTATGAGGACGGTATGATCTACCTATCGCGGTTTCGGAAACCCGGCGGGATCGATCTTTCAAATTCGATCGATAACGACAGCGAGTCCAACATTGATCAAGCCCAAGAGCCAGACGAAGATGCGAACGAAAAGTTGCATGAGAATCTGGATGCTGGAAGTGCGTTGTCTCGTGAGGTTCGCCTGAAACAGGAGTGCGCCTTCAGCCTTTACTACGTAAGTGCTCGCTGCATGATGTTTGCAGCATCATTGACGCTTACCCCCATTACTTTACTCGATTGGTTGTCTAGTTCACGACCGACGCCGGGAATGAGAAACGAATGGTTTCTGAAGGGACGATGCTCGCGCTCAGTCGACTGTCCATTTTTGATGATGTCGAAGTGAAAAGGTTCTGTGCTGCGGCGATCCTCAATTTGACATGGGAGGGTGCTCTGTGCCAAAAGATGATTGAAGAAGGAGTGCTGTTGGCTCTACTGGAGTTAGCAAAGGCTCAGCACGAGGAAATCCGGCGAAACACATCAATGGCGCTATGCCGGTTCTCGTACGAGCGCACCGGGCAACTACGTCTTGTTCAGGAAGGTTGTGTGTCAGCTATTATTTCGATGCTAAACTCGCCCGATACAGAGACAAAGGAAGCTTGCGTGAAAGCACTGATCAATATCTCTTCGCATTCTGGATCGATGGTTGCCGAAAGTGTTGTCCAAACGATTTTGAAGATATCCACCAAAAAGGAACAATCAAGTATTGCATTCTCAGCTGAAGCTATCTGCAATCTTTCGTTATTGAGTGGTCCAAGAGCGAAAGTTGTGGAGGATGGTATTCTTGACAACATTTGCGAGCTTTCTCAGATTATCACCGATGGGGATGTGAAGATCCACCTCGCGACCGCCCTGTGTAACTTTTCTGGAGTAACCTCCAATTTGGAGGCACTGAGCCAGGTGCGCGTCCTTGAATGTTTGGAAGACTTGCTCAAATTCGAGAATGAGCGTGTTCGAGAAATGTGCGCCGTTACGATCGCTAATATATCCTCACATCCGGCGTCCTTAAAGAATTTAGTCCTCAGCGACGCTGTAGTGCAGCTTGTGGAACTGGGACAGAAAGCCAATCAAGTCATACAAGAAAACACGGCGCTCAGTCTCTCCAACATGTCAGCAACACCTGACAGTCGTCCCCTTTTGAGTCGTTTTGGCGTCGTGTCGCTGTTGCTGCACTTTCTGGAAGAGTCTAGCCCTTTGACCAAGCAGTATGCGATCGTCGCTCTCTGTAGCCTCATGGCAAATCCTTCTACCTGCTCAGAACTCATGCAAAGCAATATCCCTGGTGTTCTGGCACGGCTGTCTCTTTCACCACATGATCGCATCAGAGATCTGTGTGCGAATGCTCTGTTCAATTTGTCGTGCGACAAGACTCTCCACAGCTTCTTGTTGAAGGACGATGTCATCAAGGCGATCGTGCGTCTCTGTAAACGACATCAAGTAAACAAAGATGGAGTTGTAGAAGTCGAAGAAGAACCACCAGCCAGTGCCAATGACAAAACTCTGGCAACTCTACAAAGGAATCAAGAGTGCGCAATTGGTTGTTTGTATAATTTATCGTTCTTCGAGGAGAGTCGAAAAGTATTGATACGAGTGGACGCAATCAAGACACTATTCAATATCTTCCAGCGCCCCATGAAGAATGACGACATGATGAAGCAGTGTGCTGGCATTGTGGCCAACTTGACATTTGATGTCGAGTCCAGACCTCGACTTGTTGATGATGGATGCGTCCGGTTGATTCGAAAGCTTATGGCATCGACTAGTAAGGATGCATTGCTGTGCTGTTCAACGGCTTGCTGCAACCTCGCCGCCGATGGACTGGAAAAGACTCCCGTTCTATCAATGCTGATTGACCTGTCGAGCTCACCACATACTACCATAACACTCAATTGCGCCATTGCGTTCTCAAAATTGGCGTCTAATGCGACTTACCGTCCTATACTCACCAAGTCTCCCGAACTCTATCCGGCACTGACGCTGATGATGCGATGTGGGATCGAAGACATTCAGATCTATTCTGCAGTGACATTGTGCAATCTTGCTATTGAGCGCACTCAGCGTTCGCGACACATCTGGAAGGAAGGCACGGTGCCAGATTTCATCGTGAACTCCCTGTTACGTATCAACAGCGACTCGACAAAGGAAATCTGTGCCAGGGCACTGTTCAATCTCCTAACGCACGACGAACATCGGATGGCCCACATCAAAGATGGCGTTTTGTATGCCCTCGTCAAGTTGGCAAGACTCGAGAGTGTCGAGATTCGCTCGCTTTGTGTCACGGCACTCTACAACCTCTCGTGTGATCCGACAATGATTGATACCCTCATGGAGATCAACGTCGCTCAAGTGATCACCAAGCTCTGTGATATTGAATTCAGCAACCAAGAGATCCATCGGCGACTTGCTGCGTGCCTCACCAACATGGCCATGAAGCCGGGAACAGAAGTGAAGCTCGTGGAAGGCGGCGCGTTGCTTGCCATTCAGGTTCTCTCTGAGCACAACGACCCCCCGACGATGCGATACTGCTCGTCCGTCCTCTGCTACCTGTCATCCCAGCGAACCAACTGCGAGGCCATGGCGGCTAGTAACCTCGTTGAGGTGCTAGCCAAGCTCATCTCTTCCGAAGACGAGCAACAGAACGCCTTTGCCCTCAATGCGCTCTGCAACATTTCGTGTGTCGCGATGCTCCATGACCGCATCGACGAGTCCGGCGTGATCCCTCAGGTGCTGCGCTTACTCTCCTTGAGCGATCGAGAGGAGACGTCGCTGGCATGCGCCAAGATCCTGTACAACTTGACCCACCACACGCGATTCCGTCGGGCGATGCTCCAGAAGGACCTCATCAATGGCATGCTTGTGTTGTTCAGTCGCAACCCGGTCTTCGCCTCGGTCATCCACGTGTGCGTGCAGATCATTTCGATCCTCTGTGAAGAGCCCCTTGACTGGGATGAGCTGATCGAGCACGGAGCCGTCAAGGTCCTCCGACTCGTCGCGCCGCACTGCAAGAGCGAGTCCATGTCCCACTGCGTCTTCGCCGTAAGCCAACTCGCCCGGGTGGGGAGCAGTGGGGGTGGGGGCAACCTCGCGGTGCTCAATGATGGGGCGCTCGACGTCGTCAGCGCCGCGGTGTCCCCTGAGTTCACTTCGGGCAAGGTCCCCACGGAGCTTTCCGAGCGCTGCGCGATCATCCTCCGGACGCTCTCGACCAACGCCGAGTGCCTCGTGCCGCTGATCGAGGATCCCCGGCTCATCTCGATCTGCCAGGTCATCACCACCGACAAGCACCCCGGGATCAGTAAGAACGTGATCCTCGCGCTGTACAATGTCACCTCGAGCAAGAGCCCGTCGCTCGATGCCCTCGTCGGCGCCGGGGTCGTGCGGCTCCTGATCCGGCTCGCCACCGCCGGGGGCACGGAGCTCGCGCCGCTGTGCGCCATCTCGCTCGCGCACATCAAGCACGTCCAGAAGGACCGCGAGCGGCCGGTCGGGGCCGACGGCACCGAGGCCCCGGAGGAGATGGAGGAGGGCATCGTCGCGACCCTCCTGCCGATGATCGACCTCGATCCCGCGAGCATCCAGCGCTTTGACCGCATGGCCATGGCCCTCCCGGTGAACCCCCCTCCGGGGCGCCCGGTCGAGTGGGTCTTCCTCCCCGGGCAGCTCGCGACCGCGGAGGCCACCGCCCGTGTGGGGAGCCCCCTGGCCGTGGCCTGGACGTTCCAGAGCTCGGCCATCGACGACGCGCGCTTCGTGCCCCCCGAGCCCCGGTCCTTCCTCCCGCTCCTCGGCGTCGTCGTGCCCCCCACGGGGGTCAGTATCCAGGACCGCCTCTATGGGGCCTTTGAGGTCATGCGCGTGCGCCACGAAAAGTTCCGGATAAAGCGCATCGACCCGCGCTTCCTCCGGGTCACGAGCCTCACGGACGGCAACGCCAGCGGCGGCGGCGGCGGGGGGAGCCTCAGTGACGCGATCTCGGCGGCCCTCACGGCCGATGGGGAGCTCACGCGGATGGGGGCGATCGCGAGTCGCGGCGAGGGCGACGAAGGCGGGTCGGGGCCGGGGGGCGGCGGTGACCACGGGAGCGACACGGACGAGGTCCGCTCGCCATCGCCGACGAACAAGAAGAAGAGCACGCTCAAGGGGCAGTTCGGCCGCTCCGGGAGCTCCCGCGGACTCACGAGCAACGCGAGCGGGGCCTCGGCCGCGCCCTCAGCGGGGGACAAGTCGCCGCTCTTCCGGCGGGACTCGAAGAACCCCCACCACAAGGGCAGCAAGTCGTCGCTGACCCACGAGCCCAAGCAGCAGCAGCAGCAGCAGCAACAGCAGCAGCACCTCATGAGCAAGCGCGAGTCGCAGCGCAAGCCGATGTTCGGGACCTCCGAGGGGAACAGCAGCAGCGGGATCATCCTCCCGCGGTTATGAGCACGATAGACAGACAGACTCTCGGGTATGACCGCTCAGCTTTGGGCCAGCAGCGGCTCTCTCGCCATTACGCACTTAGTAACACTGTAATACACACGCACTCAATCGCCATCCTCAGCCAAACACGACGTCGAGGCCCCGGAGGCGATGCCGCTCGAGCCGGGCGCGGGCCTCGTCGCTGAGGGGATTGCCCGTGACCCGGAGCTCCTCGAGGGCCGGGAGCCCGGCGACGAGATCATCGGGAATGTCCGTGAGGCGGTTGTGCGAGACGTCCAGGACGCGGAGGTCCGCGAGGCCCGTGACCTCCGCGGGCAGCGCCACGAGGGCGTTCTCGGCGAGGTTCAAGTGCGTCAAGCGCCGAAGGGCAAAGGCCGAGGCCGGGAGCGCGCGGAGGCGGTTGGCGCTGAGGTCCATGTCCTCGAGCTCCGGGACGCGCTCGAGGACCAGCGAGAGCTTGCACACGCACGGGTCCCCGACGTGCTCGCACATGAGGTTCTTGCAGAGGAGGTCCGGTGAGCGCCGCAGATGCAGGGCCCCGACGCGGGCCCCCCGCTGGGCCACGTCCCGCAGCGAGCGGGCCGTCACCGCGACTACCGCTGCCATGATCACTCAGATCAGATGGAGGGTGGTGTGTGGTGAGGGTTGACTGTGATGATGAGGAGGCCATGACCCACATCGTCATGTGGAGCACCCAGTGGGATTCGTCCCATTCAAAAACGCACCACATGACAAGCAGCCAACTTGTGGTGATCCAGGAGCAATCAGTATTGGACCATGCTCCGCATCAGCTCGCGGTCGCTGGCGTCGGCGTCGTCAGCGTCGGCGGCACGCGTCGGCGCATGGGCGCACCGCGCGACTCGGGCCCTGGCGACGACGAAGGCCACGACGTCGGGGGCGTCGGGAACGCCCGCGATGGGCGTGGCGTTCGCGCTTCCCGAGGACATTCGGCACCGGGTCCTCGAGTCGCCCCTGGCGCCGACCTACGACCCCGCGGCCGTCGAGCAGGGCTGGCACGAGTACTGGCAGCGGGTGATCCGTGAGAAGCACCGCCTGCGGAGCCGGGGAGGCAAGGCCGAGGACGACGGCCGGCCGGGGACCTTCGCCATGCTGCTCCCGCCCCCGAATGTCACCGGGGCACTGCACATTGGTCACGCGTTGACCATCACCATCCAGGATGCCCTGGCGCGATGGCACCACATGCGGGGCTTTGACGTGCGTTGGATACCCGGTCTCGACCACGCTGGCATTGCGACGCAGGTGCGAGGTGATCGTGTGATTCTTCAATCAGTATGTGCCGACACTCACCCAGTGAGATGGCCCAGAGCGTCGTCGAGCGGAAGCTGATGAAGGAGGAGGGTCGAACGAAGCACGACCTGGGCCGTGAGGCATTCATCGACCGCGTGTGGGACTGGAACGAGCAGTATGGAGGTCGCATTGTGCACCAAATCGACCGACTCGGAGCGGTCGTGGATAAAGATCAGACGTTCTTCACGCTTGACGAGACGCGGTGTGTGGGATCGGTGCACAGCCGAGAAAATGAGGTCGTCCTTACTCACGCCCATAATGCCGTAGATCCAAGGCTGTCATAGAGGCATTCGTCCAGCTCCACGAACGCGGGCTCATTCACCGGAAGCGGCGGATGGTCAACTGGTGCGAGATGGTGGCTCCGCTCGACGGGGTGGAAGTGATCTCAAGTTCTAATCTTCATCTTGCTCAGGTGTCCAACCCTCAAAACCGCCATTTCCGATATTGAAGTGGACAATGAGTCTCTCACTGGGCCGACGATGATGAAGCTTCCTGGGCGCACGAAGCCAGTCGAATTTGGGGTGATGCATCGAATTCTGTACAAGGTCAGCTGGCCTTGGTTCATTGGACTGTGGCTTAACCTGGGACCCTGACAGCGAGTATCTCCAGGTGACCGACTCAGAAGACCACCTCGAAGTCGACACAACTCGACCAGAAACTCTTTTTGGTGATGTCGCGGTTGCGGTACATCCAGACGACGAACGATACAAGAGGTATCACGGCAAGTATGTCGTGCATCCTCTGTCCGGGAAGCACATTCCCGTCGTCACAGATGACGTTCTCGTGAACATGGAGCTTGGCACAGGTGCTTTTCAAGCTTGGCTGTGGAACGATACTCTCTCTTTGAAGTCGGATTTGACAATTCCACTACGTCTATGTCGTAGGCGTCGTGAAAGTTACCCCAGCCCATGACCCCAAAGACTACGAGTGTGGTCTGAGGCTCAATCTGCCAGAAATGGTTGTGATTGACAACGATGGTAGAATGTGTGGTGAGATTGACGAGAAGTATCGTGGTCTCGATCGATTCGAAGCCCGCGAGCGCGTCATCGAGGAATTGAAAGAGTTAAACCTCTACGTCGAAAAAGTGCGTTCAGAAGGCCCATTCTAGGATCTCTCTACGTTTTACTCACGCTTTACACGCGTTGTTGTAGCTGAGCCACCCAACGACTTTGTCATTGTGTTCACGGTCCAGCGACGTTATCGAGCCGTTGCTCATGCCACAATGGTTTGTGGATTGCAGAACGATGGCCCAGCGAGCAGTTGATCAAGTCAGAGAAGGCAAACTTTTGATAGAACCAAAATCGCACGAGCACATGTGGTACTATTTCTTGGAGAATATCCGAGAATGGTGTGTTAGCCGTCAGCTGTGGTGGGGTCATCGCATCCCGGCGTATCGAGCTCGCGTTCCCGGCATCGCAAGAGAGGAATGGATCGTTGCTCGATCTGAGGAGGAGGCTCGTCAAAAAGCAACGGAAACGTTTAGTGTGGAATGCGATGCAATCGAACTTACACAAGACGATGACGTTCTCGACACTTGGTTCAGCTCTGGTTTGCTACCAGTGTCAGTGTCTGTACGTGAACTGTGTTGTGGAATTAGCGGCTGGGGACTCATTGTCCGCAATAAATCAGGGCTGGCCAGACGATAATCCAACAGCTTGTTCAGGGTATCCTCTGAGTGTCATGGAAACGGGATCGGATATTCTCTTCTTTTGGGTCGCACGCATGGCTATGTTATGCGAAGAAGTACGTTGTTGCCGTCGTGAGAGAAGAAGAGGGATTCGTCTAACCAATTCTGTGCAGTTCTCAGGGCAAATGCCATTCAAGCGAGTCCTTTTGCATCCAATGGTTCGAGACAAATCGGGCCGAAAGATGTCGAAGAGTCTCGGCAATGTGATTGATCCGATCCACGTTATCAACGGGATTTCGCTGGATATGTTGTTGGAGGGACTACAGGTTCGTCCTAGAAAGTTGATTCGATCGGGATTGAGCTGTACTGACGACGTGAGTGTGACAGAGTGGCAATGTCGATCAACAAGAAATGAAGAAAGCACAGAAAGAGCTCAAACGGGAGTTTCCAAATGGCATTCCGCCTTGTGGAACGGACGCCCTTCGATACGCCCTGGCATCGTATCTCCAACAAGGTGAGACGCTAAGAGGTGAAATGATTTTACCAAAATCCTCTGACCGTGGTATTGTGCAGGTCGACAAATTAACATGGATCTTCAGCGCGTTGTTTCTCATCGTCATTTCTGCAACAAAATCTGGAATGCTGTTCGTTATGCTCTCCCTTTGTTGGAGAGCCAAGACTCAGCTTATGCACAAGAACTTGCGGTGAAAGACGTTCGACCGCACATGAGTCTCGCCGATCGATGGATTCTGAGTCGACTGGTACTGTCAAGCATGAGTTCTCTCCTCCAACACTGTCGCTAACCACATGATTCAAACGTGTAGGCCGAAGTTGTCGTTGAGGTGAATAAGGGGATGGAAACAAACCAGTTGGCATCAAGCGTTTCTGCTTTTCATCGATTCTTTGTCCAAGAGTTTTGTGATGTCTTTATCGAGATCAGCAAACCAGTTTTGTACGGCAATCGCGTTGAAGTGAGCGATGTCGAGTCGCGAGAAGAGTTCCGGCAACGTCAGCTTGCATCAAGAGTCGCATTGTTCACATGTTTGGATCTCTCAATGCGGTTGATGCACCCTTTTGCTCCGTTTGTAACTGAAGAGCTGTGGTACGCTTTCTTTCCCTTCCCTGCGTGAATCCGACATTTTGTAAGAACGTCATGCATGCCGCAGGCAACGAATCCGAACCTATAATCCTCTTTGGGAGGACAATGTGGACACTTCCATTCTTCTGTCGAAGTATCCCGAGTATCAGGATGTGAACGACTGGGTCGATCCTTCAGCTGAATCAAGCATGCAGGTAGTGTGCGCTGATGTGTGGAAGTTACCTGCGGTGGGCAAACCATTCACGTTTGAGAATTGTGGCAGTTTGTTTTGAGCATCATCCATGCCGTCCGATCCTTGAAACACACCGTGAAGACCCTCGCTCCAAGCGGGGCTCAACAGAAGGAGTACGTCCTGTGAATGATCAAGCATCATGGGCTCTTGTGTTGAGATTCGGCTTGGCTGTACGCGTAGGGATGTTGCTGTTGAAGTCGCGTCAACGTCAATGGAGGATATCAACATCCTCCATGAAACGATTCAAGATATCGAGGGCCAGTGCCGTGTGGCTGTTCGATTCCATCAGAGTGGCGACATCAATGATCCACCGATGGGCGGTCACGTGCTGAGCCATTCCATCTCTCAGACGTGTAAAGGTACGGCGCACTGGAGAGGTCTCACATTCACAGGAACACATAACTAAGTCTGCATGCCGCAGTATGGTACCCGGTCCCAGAGGATCCGGAGACCCCGCAGCGCGTGAACGCCGAGATCCAAAGGCTCGAGAAGAGGACCAAGAAGCTCCAGGATAGCCTCGCGGGCCTGCAGCGCCGCCTCAACCAGCCCGGATACAGCGACAAGGTGCCAGAGGCCATTCAGATGCAGGACGCCACCCGCGTTGCCCAACTCGAGACGGATATCGACACGACAATGCGATCCATCGAGGTTCTAGAGATGCTCCGGGCTCAGTATTAAACAGAAAGTCGCAAGTGGAATCCTTGCGTCACGATAGGATACGCATCAGCCCACTCGCCATCTCCTCATACAGTCGTCCATGTCGTGACGGCGTTGGGAAGCGATGGCCCTCGTCATGGACAAAGCGGAGTCTCGTGAAGCCATCGGCCTCGGCTGCGTACGTCTCGTACAGTGCCTCGCCCTGCTGATAGAGCTCATCTGCTTGACCGAGGACGTGGATCGACGGGAGCTCGACTGGCAGGGCCTCCCCATGGGCACCCTCGAAGAGATTCTGAACCTCCGCCGCGCGGGGGCGGAAGCCAGCCACGAGGACGTTGGCTCTCCATGGAACCGCCCCGCGCGTGGTCGCCCAGTGCGCGGAGAGGACGGTCGCGAGTCCGGCGCCCTGGGAGAAGCCCAGGAGAACGTCAATCGGACCGAGGTCCTGGATCCGCTGCGCGACAAAGTCCAGGGTCCCATCGACGCCCTCGTAGCGGTAGGCAAAGCGCCGCGAGGGGCCATCGCCCGGAGCCTCAGGGGATTGTCCCCCGTCGCGGCCCTGGCTGGTGGGGATGGCATTCCACCACTCGAAGAACGGCGCCGTGTGCCCGAAGTGAGTCAGAACTTCGTCGTGTGGGGGCCCCGAGGCCGCGTAGGGGGCATCGAGGAAGACGAACTCGGCGCGCGGCCCCAGGGCCCGCTGGAGGCCCAGCGACTGGTCCCGGAGGATCCGCGCATTGGTCCGCCAGCCGTGGAGACACAGCACTCGGAGTCGCTGTGGTGTTCGAGGTGCCATATTCGTTGAAAGGGTCGACAATGTGCATGGACAGCCAAAAACCGACGAGAAACCGGTTTGTCATTTGGTGACGGCACGGCCACCCACAATGCTTTCTTTGCCCCATGACCTGCTGCCATCCACCACCAACCGCCTGGAGTTGGGTGGACGATTATGGAGCACCATCAGGCCCGGCACCACCGCCGCCGTCGATCGCGTCGCCGCGACCGCCGCCGGCATCGCGAGGGTGACAACGACAATCGTCGCGGTGAGCACTCGGCCCCGCCACCGCGATCGCGGACCCCGCGCAGCCAGAGCCTCAGCCCTCACCCAGTGGATTCGGTATCCGCATCTGACCGGCCCGAGTCCGTTGATGCTCTCACGCGGACGCCCATTGACCAACAAATCTCACGATCGCGAAGCCCGCGGCGAAGATCACGGGAGCGCGATGCATCCACGGCGGCGGTGACAACACCGCGGTCGCGCCAGAGGGATTCGCGTTCCCGTTCGCGGCCCCGAGGGGACTGCCGCCGATCGCCCCCTCGCACCGACCACCAGGCTCCGCGCCGCCCCCACCGCCAGAAGCGGATAGCGATTCCCGACAACTGGGCAGATGTGGCAACGATCGGTGGTCGCATTGGCACCTCCCGGTTCATCGCGATGCGCGTGCCCCTCGACGAGAAGTTTCGTCATCTGATGCGGACCAAGGGCGACCTCTGGACACCCGAGATTTTCTTACAAGAGCAGGCCGATCGCGGTCACGCCGTCGGGCTCGTCGTGGATCTCACCAACACCACCAAGTACTACGACGGCGAGCGGGAGTTCCGCCAGCGGGGAGTCGAATACGTCAAGCTGCAGATCGAGGGGTTTAAACATGCCCCACGTCAAGCAGAGGTGGACCATTTTATTCAGATTGTAGATGGCTTCGTGGAGGACAAGCAAGGCGACATCGCTGTCCACTGTACGCACGGTCTCAATCGGACGGGATATCTCATCGTCAGCTACTTGATCATACGGGCGGGGATGACTGTGGGCGACGCACTGGAGGCGTTTGCGGTTGCCCGCCCGCCGGGCCTCATCAAGCACATGTACGTTGAGGAGCTCTATCGGCGCCACGCTCCCAATGACACGGTCGTGCTACCAGATCTCCCGGCGTGGGCTGCGGCAAAGTATGCGAAGCGGAGGTGACGGTTCTAGGGAAGTCTCTTGATGGAGCTGGCAAATTTCTCGTGAATACACTCACGGCGTCTTCGCAAAATGTCTTCGCGTTCCTTGATAACTTGCTGGAGCTCGCGTGTGCGGATGATGGACTGTGGGAGAGGACGTCGTCACAAACGCGTCAGCAGCAGCAACAACAGCAGCCAGTGCCGTCAAGAAGCATGATCTGACCCTGACCTCCGTGTGCTGAAACAATACCCGGAAGTGCAGTGTGGCTGGTTCAGTGCGCGGATGATCACGCTCCAGGAGCTGCTGCCGAAGTGTGGGTGAGAGGCAGACTCGCATGTCGTGGTATCGCTGATCGAGGAGGGAGCGGAGCTCGACGACAGCTTCACCAGCAACTTCACTGCGCGCGGTATCAATCACTTGCAAGATGATCTGCCAACGCACAGATTCGACATGGTCCACCACGAACTCAGCGTTCTCCCAGGTGGGGCTCCGAGTCGCGATCTTGGGCTCCGTCTGGTTCACAGTCCCTTCGATGACTCCACCGTCGTCGCGCATGCTGCAACGCACACATGGATCTATCTATTGGAGCACCGGGCCGTCAATCGCCTTGCGACTCACAAGGCAACTACTGATCATTGGTGCCGCCGTACACACCATTTCTCTAGTTCGAGGGTCACGAAAAGGTAGGTCCTTGCACGAGAAAATGACTAACTCAACCTTAGCGAGGCTGTTGCCATCTGCGTCTCGAGACACACCGTTCACGGGGTCGGAGCACTCAATCAATTGCAGCGCTCTCAGCGATGAGACCTTCGTCTTCGATATGTAAACATCGTTACTAAACGTTCCGAAGCAGAACGCTCAGTTTACCCACCTCCAGATTCCTCTGCACCTCGGACCACTCGATTTCGAGACTGGAGGGATACCGATACAATGGTGGTCGCTGCTTGAAAGGTAGCATCGAGTGGGAATATTGGCCTGGACGATCACGACGTCGGCGGGGTTTGCCATTCTCTGCGTTGTCAAACCAGTGACGTGAGCAGAAGCTGAGAATTTTAGAGACAAGATCGAGGGTCAAGAAATGCGGGCGCTCGGAATCCGTCAGGACGTCCAATGCACGCTCGACTTTTCCTAAAAGGGTTCTCAAGTCTTCGTCGTATCTTCGATCCGCATGATCGTGAGCTTCAACTCGGCCGAACAAGGTGACGGCATCTCTGCTGGATTTCAAATTCTGGTCGTATCGCATCTTTGCTTCTGCGAATGCCCTTTGCAGTTGTGGTCGAAGCAAGCTCAGCTCCCTCTTTGTGGCAGTGATACATTCCATCATCGTCCGACGCTGGCGCGAAGCGATAAGAGCCAACGTCAACACTGCTGACCGAAATTCAGAGGGGAAGAGCCCGGCGTTTTGTGGTGACCACCAATTCGCCGCTTGTTGTAGATACTCAATGATCTGATCATCTTTCGCACTCTGGAGGGCATTCTCACCGTGGCCATCTACTACGTCAATTCTTGCACCTGTCGCCGTCACCGCTTTCAGCACAGAATCCAAATTTCTGCACTTTACAACGTACCATATCGGAGGAGTTGCCTCACTATCTCTGGGACATCGCGACTAGAGGCTTCCATAAGTGCCGTGCGTTTGGTTGCAATATGTTGATGGTTGACGTCGGCGCCATGTTTCAATAGCAATTGTACGGCTTCCAGACTACCGTTCTGACAGGCACCTAGCAAAGGAGTGAGGCCCATGGCCTGTACGTCACGAGTCTACGTTGAGTGTGACTAGTGGGGGCATGGAACATTGATGCACCTACACTTGCTGCATCTGGGTTATATCCGCCGCTCAGCAGTTCCCCGAGGCGGGCAACGTCCCCAGCAACTGCCGCCTGTCGGATCGATTTCAAATTGTAAGACTGACACACATATCGGGTCATTAGAACCCTCCTTTTTTTTGTTTTTGCAGGCTTGTCCGATCGGTCGGCGGCAAACCTGTGAACCAGTGGCCAGACACATCAGCTGAGCGTGATTCTCAGCTTTCATGTGAGCTAAACGCTGTGCTCGAGCCCGATCCTTCTCCTTCATTAGCCTCCGCTCCCACAGTCGCAGCGAGCGCACCACAAACTTCTTGTTGGTCATCCCAAGTTCTCGCTTCTCTTGGTCACAGTGGGCCTTGAACACATTGGCGTCATCACTGGAACAAGTTGAATCCGTGATTCCGTCGCCATCATCCTTCGAGGTCATCGCTCAGGCGAAATGACAGCAATCACGTGAAGCCAATCAATCTGTCTGCGCCAAATTATTTCGGGCTTCCTGTTTCCATGGGGGGTTAACAATACCGTCAAAACCAATTCATTAAAACAAGGCTGATGCTTAGCAATGCTAAAGCATCAGCCTTGTTTTAATGTCTTGTACGGCTGAGGATACTACCACTCCCTAGAAACCAGAAAAAACATATGTTTTTCGTTTCGTATCGAGGAAGACATGGATCTGTCCATATCTTGTTTGGAAGCAGTGAGGTTAGCTTTCGTTCACGAAAGTAAAGTATTTTCGTGAAAGAGGTTGAGATGGAGTGGCTCTATGGAGTGAAGGGAGTGTGACATACGCGCCACTCCGCGTCCATTCTAGTCCAGCCGCCCTCACAAACCCTCACGGTGAAGACCGGGGTCTCGTCGTCGGCCGTGTCATCATCCTCAACGAGCTGGACACTGGCGCTCAGGCCGTTGTAGCTCATGGCGTGTCAGAAGCGAGTGAGATCCGACTTCTCGATGACGTATCTGCTCGCGCAAACGGATGATCCCGAAGTCGATTCCCAGTGAGTCGATCGGGGGGTATGCATAACACAACGCGCTGCTAGTGTTATCCAGGGGATCTAAATGACAACAATCACAAAAAACCACAAAAAACTGAGAGCTGGAAAGTCACATTCACTACCTATGATTTCTTTTGGCTGAATACCAATAATCTATATAACCAATCGAACCGGGTTCGCTCTATCTCTGCTGCATTAAGCATTCGGATACATTGGCCGCTGACTAAACACCGCGCCACATGAAGAACAAAGATGCCACAGCTTGTCCCATCAGTTTGGAGTTTCAGATCAATTGTCTGCAATGTCCACAACCCCCAATCGGGCGGGATTGCGTCAACAGAGATCGACGCATTCTGAACCATGACGAGGGCTTTGCCAACATCAAATAACTCGTGCAAAAGTAGCGGTCGGATGATCTTCTCGATAAATAGTTGCAGCGTCCTTCGATAACAGTCGTTTTGAAGAGGATCAAAAGATTTGATAATCTTTTCCTTGATGTCAACTGCAACAAGACCCCAATGAACATTGGAAATGTTTACTGGAATCAAAACAAACCGAGCTGACTTGACTACTTCGATCCAATCCAAGGATATTCGACAATAACGAGGCAAACTGATTTCCTGGGGCCCTACAATCACGATGCTAGGATCATTATCACGTAATAACGCGAGAGCAAGAGCGATGCAAGAATCGTTCAGCCACTGGTTTGCGCGAAACGCAAACAATTCGCTCACAACACAGAACTTCAGATTTTTGACTCAGTATTCCATGCTGTAATTGAAGCATAACAGCATCGTACCTGGGACCCAATGGACACAGTTGCGTCCACCGGAGTCTTGACTAACGTGCTTGGTAGATCTGGAAGTTCGTGAATTTCATCTAAATTACCTTCGCGGAGTGAGCGTGCCCAGCTCAATGTGACATCAACAGCGCACAGACGATCTTTAAGATCGTGGAATCGCGACATTAATTCTAGGTCGGTAGACGAGAATGTCCCCACCACTTGACTACGGTTTTTGGAAAGCTCACCAGGAATTTCCGAGGTGAGTGTCACGCGGTAGATCTTTTTCATGCGATCTTCCATCTCAATGTCAATAAGTTTGTCTTCTTGAAATCGCCCGCATTCCGCCGCCAATTGTTTTGAAATTTCATTTCGAATACTCGTCTGACATCGATGAAGTAGGGAATTTGGGAGAATGAAATCGATACAATCGGTTGGGATGGTCACCTTGGAGATTTTGGTACATCCCATTACAATGATCGATTCGTCTTTGAATTGTCGGCACGTAACATGATGAAAGAAACCAATACATCGGTCATGTGTGATCGGTCCAGCCAAAATGAAGTTTCTGATTTCATCCAACGTTGGAGATGCTGCCCCCATTTCATGTAGCATCAGCGCATGCTTGACGTTTGCGGCCGAGAGGTTTGATGCGCAAAACTTGCGCTTCTTCGACTTTTGCACATTGTTGTGTGCCTTGGGGTGCAACGGCAGCCGAAATGATGCAACGTTGGGCGTTTCTTGTGTGTGCGTGTGGGGGGTGGGGAACGGTCCCGCTTCGTTGCCCGTCACATTTAAATCTGGAATAGAGCCTTTATCTAGGCAATCGGCTATCTGCTCTAGAAGCACTAGACCCTGTCTGAATGGTTCTGTTCCGAAACAACACAATTGGTCGCTAATTCTGGTAAGCAACGGCTTTAATCGTCCCAGCTTGGTTGCTGTTGTCAAAGGGGATGGGTGCTCTTTCTTCTTTTGCGGAATGAGTTTTCTGACCGGGTATCTGTGAACCTGACTTGTTGTCTCGGGGGAGGCTTGAGCTGAATTGATCAAGTTTTGGACCCGCCAGCGTGAATGAACCTTGTGCGGTGGTATTAGAGGCAGAATGTTGTGCTGCTCGTACAGGATAATCAGTGGCGTCAGAAGAGGAACCAAACCAAAACACTTACCATCTTTCTTATATGCATTATATGTCTGCACGGCAGCAACATGTTCGCATCAAAAGGACACGAACAATTCCAAAGTCGCGAATCCACAATATACCCGCCCTTTTCAGTTTCATCTTGGCCAACCAGGTACAAATTATCTCGTAGTTCTCGAACGATACACGATGTCATGTCTGCCGTATTTGGTCTCACTCCATTTGGCAAAATCCTCAGTCGGCTGTGCATGTCTTTGAAACTATGGTAATCCTTCGCGACGCATTTTGCAGCAAACCGAGTAGAGGATTGCAAAATAGCTTCCATTTCTGGGTCATACTTGTAGTCCAACGCTTTCGTGGTCAATCGACGCTGGATTTGAAGTCTGTACTCACTCTCGACAACCATTTGTGATGTTATCAAAGCACATACACATGCATCAAGTGACATGTGTGGGCTCATTACAGGCTTCAATTTTCCCCATCTGGCTTCAATTCTGTTGTTGGTATTGTTGTTGATGTGCGATGTATCGTCGCGGTAGCACTGAACCCATATTTCGCGACATTCGTCCCAGTTTTTTCTGAAATACACCTCAAATGGATGAGTTATTGACGGGTCCTTCACATTTTTGCGCAAGATGCCATAGAGCAAGTCGCGCAGCGAAGCATATTCTTCATCCGTGCTTGCCTTCATGATGCTTTGAAGAATGAGGAATACTTCGCTTTTGCTGGATCCTAGATGGTAAGATGCTGAACATGGACGTGTCAGTGATCATAAACGAAAGCGTACGACTTGGTACTTACGAAGAACTTGGTCAAAGTATTTTACTACGTGGAATTGGCAGAGCAGAATTCTTGCCTGCGGTAGTGCCTGTGAGATCGCCAATATCTCTGCACAATCTTTGTCAACAATCACGACGCCGATTTGCTCCCAACAGTTGTTGTTCGACTTGAAAATTTCAATTGCTTCAACCATCGAGGCAGCAGATTCATCGCGCATAAGAGCGTGATGAATGAATTGACCAGCCCCGAACGCGTCCGTTACCACGAAACTAAATAGTTTGTATCGCAGCCCGTTTGTGCTATGAGTGACATCCATGCATACGACTTCCGGAAACGATGTGAATACTTGGCGCATTCGAGAGGTTTGCAGTGTGATTATTGTTCCAATTTCTTCTTCGTCAACGATTATGTGGGCAGCGTTTCCTTCGCTTGAGTTAATAAAGTCTGATAGAACTCTCTGGACCCTTTGATTTTCTGATAACAAGAGGTCTTCTCGACGCATTTGTGCAATTAAGTTCCAAACGTCTTTCCGAACGACTTCCTTTCCTGTGCTTTGTTGTTAGAGACTGTACAAAAGCCTTGAGCACGTAGACCTACCAGTTTGTTCGCGGACAAACGCAACAATTTTCGGGAACATTGAACCTCTTTCAACATATTCTTTGACTTTTTGCTTGATTCCTTCATCGAAGATTGCTCTATTCTCGAAATACTGATTCCATGTTGCTTCGCTTACAGGATGATTGTGAGAAGTTTGTTGTCTCGTGACCCGAACGTGTGGTTCGTTACCCCCATGTCGAGATAAGAAGACATGGATGGCTGCCTTGCACCCTATTCCACGGACACTTTGGGCTGTACGCTGCCCACGACGTTTCATGTTGGTCAGAAAAAATAATGACAGATAGATCAACAAATGCCCATACCTCGTGATCGATTCTGCCAACCATGCGTGCAGATGAGAAACTTCTTGTAGTATTTGCCACAGCGTCCGTCCCAAACTTCATGCTTTAACTCCTTGTTTCTCGATTGGATCGTCTGGCTGGACTTACATCTACATATTCACCGATCGTCAGTGCTAAAATGCGGACTGCAGCGCATTCAACGCACTCACCGATACAGTTGAAATGTACTGGCGCTATAAGCCTTCAAATGTGAGTCAAACTCATCCCACGACGAAAACGCCAACTTGTTCATTTGTGGGCAAAGCAGTTCCCCCGACTCGGTAAGCTCTGTCTGTCCCGTGAACAACGAGTGCTCGTCATTGTCCGCCAGAACAACACAGCCTTGGTCTTCGTCATAAACAACACCAGCGGGCTGTTCGTAATTCATATTCCACAACGCCATGCACGCCTCGCCACCTTCGTCGGTGGCATCCGTCTCCGACATCATTCTTTGCTTTCTTTGCCACGACGGCACTTCGACACGAAACCCCAAACTGAAGTGCCATTCGAACTGCTCCTTCACGACGCATATTTAAATCTTTCAAATGGCTGCTCGACGAAGATTATTTTGGTCACGAAGGTTGCTTTTGAAACCTGACGAACTTGAACCGGTACGCAGAACCTCGAGGTCTCATCGACGGGCATCGGCAAGCTGCCAGAGTAGGTAGAAGATATGAGGGCAACTTGACATTCTTCGCATTGCCGAACGACGTGATTACCATATAGGGAAGACGGGCATCCATGTGCACGCACTGTGTCGCCATGTTTCCTGGAACCTGGCCGGCCAAGGACGCTATTGGACGCCCGACGGAGTAACAGTATCGCGAGGATGATCGGACCTCAGGAGACGGTCGCGAACGGCGTGCTAAATGAGTATGATCTTGTGCATCGTGTCGCCCCAGAAGCATCCTGTCTCACGCAATCGTCAAATTCGAGTGCACGTTGGTCTGCTGACCTGAGATGGTCTTCATTTTGGTGATGGTGGTGGGTAGACTTGAGTACGATCTCGTCATCCTCGTCGAGCATCCTCGTCGAGCATCAGCAGTCGGTCCGCACGAGCTGCTCGACGGTCATGGCCACGGTCGTCGCCAGTGCTTGTCATCGTCGAGCATCGGCAGCCGGGGCATTCTCCAACACGAAACAAGAACATTGTCTGTCTCTTTCATTATTAGGTTGGAGAGGGGAATTTTTTTTTTTCTTACGGGTTCAGATCAAGATCATGCCACTCCATGCTACACTCCCTTCTGATAATATCTGATAAAAGGGAGTGGTAGTAGACACTTTCGTCCACCACCACGGCCAGCAGTGCAAGTTGTTATCGCGAACAATTGCGACCCAGCTGGGCTCTATCCATTTGTTGGCAGAAAAAAAGTATACAGTATCTCGGTTGACGAGC
>JAADYI010000104.1:0-31816 GCA_023338185.1 Lagenidium sp. CBS 127285
AGCCCCCCCCCCTCCCCCCGGCGCCGCTGCCGCCGCCGCACGCACGCACGCACGTGCACAGAATGCATTGCTCGCCTTAACGTGGCACTTGGCGGTTCCCCACGCCTGGGGCGTGATTGTAATGGTAACATGGGACGTCAAAGTGTTGAAAAAAGAAAACTTGGGCTTCAAATTTAGCGATGGCCGCGTGCAGATATGGAACAGGGCGCCTCAAAAGCGGGGGGCGTGGTGGCGTGCCGCGGCCGGTGAAACCTCTGCCTCACGCGAGCGGGGATTGACACTCTCGTGGCCGGCAGCCGGAGGCCGCCGTTGTCTCCCACCCTCCTCAGCGCCCCCCCGACAGCGCGAGCCCGTCGACTCTAGTGCAACCCGGGGATCTGCTCCCAAGCATGCTCTGATCAAGCCCAGCACTCAAGGAACACGACGATGCAGCCCGAGCCGTCCGTCTCAGAACTCCAGCATCGAATACAGTTGAGGAAGCAGTCGCAGTTGGCCTTCGAGAAGCAGAAAGAGCAAAAGATCGAGCAGTCGCAAAAGCAACCCGGGGCCGATCGCGCATTCTACATTCTCACCCGAGAGAACCCACTACGCAAGCTCTGTCTTCGCATCGCCACATCCAAACTCTTCGATTTCCTTATCATCCTCGCGATCATCGCCAACTCAGTCATCTTGGGCCTCACGGATTTCTCGGTGGTCGTCGGGAAAGGCAATCTGAACCCGGCAAGCGATGGGGTCCAGTACGTAAACGGCAAAGTTGTGAAAGCCTGGTCGACTCGGAATCGCATCGTCGAGCTGTCCGAGCTCCCATTTACGTCACTTTTCGCATTCGAATGCGTCGTGAAAGTCATCGCCCTGGGATTCGTGCAAGGACGGGGGACGTACCTGCGGGATACGTGGAATGTACTCGATTTCTTCGTCGTGACGACTAGGTGCGTTCTGGTATTTTTTGTTGTTGTTTTTGTTAGCGATACAATGTGACGGCTGACGCAACGTCATTCACATGGCCCAGCTTGATTTCCATTTTGCCCACGGTTCCAAACGTGTCCGCAATTCGAACTATCCGGGTCTTGCGTCCCCTCCGATCCCTTTCAGTCATCCCCGGGATGAGAAAATTGATTTCATCTCTCCTCAAAGCACTTCCGGCATTGGCGAACGTTCTGATCCTTCAGTTATTCGTATTCGCAATATTCGGGATTCTTGGCATCCAGCTTTTCGGAGGCAACATGAACCGGAGGTGCCGGCTCACAGAGTTCCCAGTTCGAATGCCGACCGACAATGCCACTGGCGCACCGGTGTGGCCGATCCCGCAGGACTACTTGAATGCAGTATTGGATGATCCGATCTTGTATATGTGCTTACCGGGAGCACCAATACTTGACGATGGAGACCCTGCGATTGGCAAGCATACCAAGGAAACTTCGCCCTGGAATACCCCGCAGAGCTGCTTCTGGCCGATCGATAATGATGACAAGCTGCTTTGCAGTGTTCCATCGGTATCAGGAAAACATCACTGCCCAATCAATCGAACATGTGGATCTGACTTCGACACATACGGCAATGGTCGCTTCACACACACGCGCGTCATGGATATGGCCTTGTATTCAACCTCATTCAATTGGGGCTACACAAACTTCGACAACATTGGTAGAGCGTTTTTTACTATTTTTCAGTCGATCACACAAGAAGGATGGACGCCAATTATGTACATGGCCGAGGACTCGGGCACACCTCTTGTCGCACAGCTTTTTTTCCTTATCCTGATCATTTTTGCCTCATTCTTTGTGATGAACCTCACGCTTGCTGTTATTTCTGAAGAGTTCAACATCGATGAAGAACCTGACGAATTATCCGACTCAGCAAGAGCGGAGGAAAGGGCAAAACAAGCTGCTGCGGAAGCAAAGCAGCTAGCCCGAGTCCAGCGACAACAAGCTCGTCACCCGTGGTTGTTTAAGATTGTTTCGCATCCAGTTTTTAGTGGTTTCATAATGCTCGTGATTTTGGCGAACACGACTGTGCTAGCGTTGGATCACCACCCGATGCCCCCAAGTTTGGATGCAAATCTTGAAATCGTCAACTTTGGATTGTCGTGCGTATTTCTTCTGGAAATGTTGCTTAAACTAGTTGGCCTAGGATTGCGTCAATATGTGCGTGATCGGTTCAACGTGTTCGACGCCTTTGTGGTGACTATGAGCGTTCTCGAGACGATTGCAACCCCGCCATCGTTTTTGTCTTCGGCAACTGCTCCAAAGAAAGGTGCGGTCTCGGCACTGCGGTCTTTTCGTCTCTTTCGAGTCTTCAAGTTGGCCAGAGACTGGAGGTCGCTCCGTGAACTGCTCGCAATGATCATCAGAGCTGTTGCAAGCATTGCCAACTTTGGTGTGCTCCTGTTTCTCTTCATTTACATCTACGCTCTCGTCGGTCTTCAGGTAAGGATGTGCATAAGGGATCAGGCAGGCGCTGCAAACAAGTTGCTCACCATGTCGATGGGATATTCCCATTAGTTTTTCGCCAACTCCATGCGCTTTGACAACGACAACTATCCGATTGCAGCCACCGATGCCGGGTTTTGGGAGGGTCAGGTAACGGAGCCTCCACATAACGTGGCATTGGTGAAGCCAAAGTGAATTGACCCTTTTGCTCTCTATTTAGGTGCCCCGCAATAACTTTGATACGATGTTGTGGTCCGTCATAACCGTATTCCAGGTCATCACTGGAGAGAACTGGAACAACATTATGTACGATGCAATTCGTGGCAATGGGATGGTGGCGTCGATCTACTTCATCTCGCTGGTACGACTCTGGGTCGCATTCCACAGGGCCAAACGTTGTACTCACAGTTTTCCGCTCCCAGGTGATGTTTGGAGACTTCATCCTTATGAATCTGTTCCTTGCACTGCTGCTCGATAATTTCGGTGGCGGAGATGAGGCGGAGGCAAAGGAAAAGCAGGAAGAAATGAAGCATCTTGCTCAGAAGATGTCCACAATGAAAGTGTTCCCCATCGACAAGCGAAAATCTACCCGCGATGTGCAAAAACGACTAGAAACTATACCAAGCCACGGGCAGCTCACAGTTCGAAGTGTTCGGAATCACGAGGTTGTCGATGAACTAAACGGAGAAGAAGTCAAGACAATTGATTTGGATCAACTGACAAAGGAACTAGCACAAGAGTTGTCAATGCCGCCAGCGAAAGATGAAAGTGTCGCGCCCACCACTCCTGGTGGAATACTGAAACTACCTAGGGAGAAACGCACTGGTCAACGAGAACCAACGCAGTCGTTGCAACGCGCGAGCGAAAAATCGAGCACGGGACGAGCAGCTGCTAGTCGTACTGCGCCAGCAAACTCGCCCCCACAAGCCACACGTTCCGAGGACGAACAATCCGCTGTCAGTGCTTCGTTCCAGAGTGGACCACCTCCAGGTCGCCTCTTTTTCCTCTTCCCCGAGACTAACCGATTTCGAAGGAAAGCGTATGCCATCATCGCGCACCCGTGGTTTGACCACTTGATTCTGACGTTGATTATCGCGTCGTCGATTTCGTTGGCCCTGGACAATCCCCTCGAAAACCCAAAAGGGTCGCTGCCTCGTTTTCTAAAGCGACTGGATAATGGATTTGCGATCGTGTTTCTGCTGGAAATGGTCCTCAAGATCATTGCCCTTGGAGTGGTCTACAGCAAGGGCTCGTATCTGCGTAACAGCTGGAATATTCTGGACTGTATCATCGTGGTCTCGTCCATCGTGATGCTCGTTGCGGAGTCGACAAAAGGTGGTGTGCGCCTCAATTCATTGAAATCACTTAGAGGATTGCGCACATTTCGGCCCCTTCGAATGATCAGCCGGCGTCCGGGGCTGAAGCTTGTCGTCAACGCACTGATTGAGGCCATACCGGAAGTTCTCAATGTTCTCTTCGTCTGCATGCTTTTTTTTCTCATTTTCAGCATTGTCGCGGTCAACTATTTGAAGGGGACATTTTATCACTGTAGCGGTGACGTCTTTGATCGCCTCTCAGCACCCCAGCAAGATTTCCTCACTCATCCTCGGCCATGGAGTAGTTTGGGAGCGACGGAGCAGGGTTGGTTCACAAATACGACGTGTGTCGGGTTCGCAACACTAGTGGGAACTCGCGTAACTTCTAGATACGTGTGCGAGTGCTGGGGTGCGGAGTGGGGTGAGGTTCTTCCGGAGAACTTCAACAACGTTGGCCACGCGATGTTGACCTTTTTCGAGCTCTCCACCACCGAAGGTTGGGCGGACGTGATGATGGCCGCGATGGACTCGACAGACATCGACATGCAACCGATTCGGGACAACACAGAGGCATGGTCATATTTCTTCATTGCCTTCATCATGGTGGGGAGCTTTTTCGTCGTGAACTTGTTCGTTGGAGTCATCATCGACAACTTTAACCGCATGAAGGCTGCCTTAGGAGGCGACTTCCTCCTGACTGAGGAACAGAAAAAGTGGATCGAAACGCAGAAAACAGCGTCACGAGTTGGGCCCATACGCAAGACGGTCCGGCCAAAATCCCGCTTTCGGGGGCGAGTGTTCGATCTGGTCAAGCGAAAGAGATTCGAGTGGTTCATCATGTTGTGTATCATCGTCAACACGATCTTGATGGGCATTCAATACTACGGCCAGCCCACAAACATGATAGAGACCATCAACAACATCAATGAGGTGTTCGCTGTGGTATTCACATTAGAGGCAGTGCTGAAGATCATAGCGTATGGATCAACGTACTTGGTGGATCCGTGGAACAAGTTTGACTTCTTTGTCGTGGTGGGGACGCTGTCGAGTATCCTTGTGGAGGCATTCACCGGGGCTTCCGTGCGATCGCTCGCGATGCTTGTTCGGGTGTTTCGAGTGACTCGTATCATCCGATTGATCAAGGCGTCCAAGAGCATCCGGCAAATTCTGTTGACGCTATACATTGCGCTTCCTGGACTGAGTAACATCACGTCCATTCTTTTCCTGATGCTCTTCATCTACGCGACGATGGGCGTGCAGATGTTTGCCAAGGTCGCATTCACCAGCAACGTCGACAGCCACGCCAACTTCCAGGGGTTCTGGACGGCGTTTCTCTTCCTCATGCGGGCTGCAACTGGGGAGGCGTGGAATAGCTGCATGCACGACTACGCGTCCTCTCCACCGGGGTGCGTGGAGGACCCGCCGTACAATGACACCATGTGCGGGTTCAATGACGTCGACGGCTGCGTCCCCATCAACGGCTGTGGGAATGGCATCGCCTACGTGTACTTTTGTTCCTTCACGTTGCTCGTCACGTACGTGATGCTCAATTTGACGATTGCGGTCATCCTCGAGGGCTTTTCGTTGTCCCATGAGGACGAAGAGCCCCTCTTCGAACCCGAGCTCTTGGAGGAATTCCAGAACAAGTGGGCGGACATTGACAAGACAGCCACGGGGTTCATCAGCGTGACCAAGATCCGACTGCTGATCACGATCCTCGACGCGCCCTTGGGTCGTGCTGAGATCCTCATGGACAAGGGCGCCTTTATCCGCTACATGCGTACGTGAGCGCGCAATAAATTGGTGTGTACCGGAGGGTTTGTAACCTGCCTGTGGTTGCGAGTGTAGATGACCTGCGTTTGCCGATGTACGAGGGCAACAAGATCCACTTCAAGGACGTGCTCCTCGCCATGGCCCGGGAGATGGTCAAGGAGGTGCGTGAAGGAGCACGCGGTGCCCTGACACGGACGCGAGCTGGTCGGTGGCTGATGTGAAACCTGCATTTCGTGTGGACCCCGCAGACTGTCGCCAATGATCCCAACGCGCTCTCGGACCTCCCACCGCCGACGGAAGACGTCCCGGACCTCCTGCCCCTGGAGTTCGAGGCCCACCAGTACTTTGCGATCTGCTCGATCCAGCGGAGCGTCGCCGAGTGGCTGAGCATCAAGCGCGAGCTCGAGCGGCGGACCATGGAAGAGTACAAGAACAAGATCAAAAAGCCCAGCGGGCGGCCCAAGAAGGTCCGCGATGCGCGGGTGTACACCATCTCGTGACAATCGATAGTAGAGAGCAACCTCCGTCCATACTGCGTTAAACGATCATGCCCGTCGCCGTCTTCTCGCCGCCCGTGGCATCCGCGTCTGTGGCGCGGTGGGTGGCTCGTTGATGCCCTTCTCACCGCCGCCCCCCGCGGGACCGATTGCCCTCGCGCCGCCCGGAAGCGTCACCCGCGCGGGCCTCTGCATCACGACAGGCGCATCCACAACAGCGTCAGTGCGGGGGCTCGTCCCGTGTCCACACCAACAGCCACGCCAACGCACCCTTGCGGAAGGCCCAATCGACGCGGATCGTCGAGCCGAGGATCTTCTCGCCGTCCATGCGCTCGATGGCCTCCTTGGCGGTCTCAAAGTCCTCAAATTCGAGCAGCGCGTAGCCCTTGACAAAGCCCGTGCGGCGGTCGAGGTTCATGTGCAGGTTCTTGACCGGCGCGTCGTCGCCAAAGGCATCGAGGAGATCCTCCTCCTGGGCCTCCTCGTTGATGCCCGTGACGAAGAGGATCCAGCCCTCGACCGACTGCACGGCCTGCGCGTGGTCGCTCCCACCGCCGCCCCCCTGGAGCTTGTCGAACACGCCCTTGTCCTCGGGGTACCGCTCGGCGTCCATCGCCGCCTGCCCCCGCCCGCGGCCGCGGACCACACGGGTCGCCGTCGATGGGGACGCCGACGCCCGCGGCCGACGCGACGACGTCGTCGTCGTCATCTTCTTCGTCGTCTCCTGCTCCTCGTCCTCCTCCTCCATGGCCATGGCCGTGTCGCTCTCGTAGTCCACCTCGTCGGCCATCGTGCTGCTGCTGTTGCTGCTGCTGATGTTGTCTGCTCCGGAACCACCACCAAACTATCGTCACGTTTAAAGTGGGGATATGTTCAGATATTTGGAAAATTACCAATCCAGAAACAGACACCATCGTCCACGAGATGAAAAATGTTTTGCAAATTAGAGAAAACGATAATACGGATTAAAGAAAGACTACAGAAATACCATGATGCCCACTCGAGCCCCCCGAAAAAACGACGTCGAGCATCGTGCCCCTCGCCCTGTTCTTGACGCCCTGTGGCGGGCAACGAAATGCCGCTAATGCCGGCATGAGCTTCTCGCTACTGGGCCTCCCACTCTTCCCATCAAATGTCTTGCCAGAGCTCGTTAAACGTGGCAGCAGTTTTGGCTGAAAGCCCCACGGTCAGACGTTCTTTGATCGAAAGCGTTGAAACGAGAGCTGCAGAGGCTCACCTTGTTGCACGGCGTCCGCGATTTTGTTGTCCTGCTCCTCGATCAGCTCGGCCTTGATTGCAACGTCGTTCGCTCGCTCCCCGGGAATGACGACGACGCCGTTGATGTCGCCTCGGATGATGTCATTGTTCCGAACGACGCAGCCCGCGACGACAATCGGGACACCAACATCGACGACCGTCGTGGCACCGCGCTGGCCGTGCACCGACGTTCCCTTGGCAAAAGCCTGGAAGCCCATCGAGCAGAGCTCCTGGACGTCCCGCACGCGACCGTCCGTGACAACACCCGCGACGCCGCGGGCCTTGGCAGCGGTCGCCAACAGTCCGCCAAAGACCGCGCTGGTCGCGCCATTGGGGGCGCTGATGACGATCACTTGGCCCATCTCGGCGGTGTCGACATAGTTGAACGGAAGCTTCTTGACTGGCGGGCCGTTGGCGGGCATCACCTTGACCGTCATCGCGGGACCGCAAATATTGACAGACAGGGGATTCTCATAACCCCGAACGAGGTCGACGTCGACGAGGTGGCCCTGGATCTTCATCTGCGCGAGGGCATCGGCGATCGCGCAGGTCGAGAGTTTCGCCAAGCGCAGTAGGAGATCCGTGTCCAGCGAGATCTCCGGGTCAAGCATACCTGTAATCAGATGGTCGGCCTTCTTGAGCCCCGTGAGGACGTGCGGGTTCGGCGCACCGTAAGCCCCCGCCGCGCCGGTGACGGCCAGCGTCGCCGCGGCAGTTGCCGCCGCCGCCATGTTGGCCGCGTTCACGGCCGCATTGACCGACGAGCGCTGGTTGCTTTGGAACGTGGGGCTGCAGCCCGTTTGCTTGAGGTGCTCGGCGAGGCGCGTGGCGTTGGACGCATACTGCTTCTGGCACTTCTTGCACTCGTAGCGCACGAGGCCCTTGCCATCGATGGGCTCCAGCCGGTTGAAGTAGTCATAGACGTTGCTCGGCTTCCGACCCATTGTGATCCCCGTGTTATATTTCTTGCACGTTGGGCTTGGCGGAGGTTTATTTCTTCTGCGTTTGTTTCAGGCCACCTTGGGCGAAGATTTCTCACAGCGACAACAACCGCCAGTGGAGGAAGGAAGGCACGAAGGAGGTAGGGACGAGAGAGTTATTTACCAGTCGGTAAAAAAACAGATTCGTAAAAATACAGCCACCGTAGTTAACGGAACGACCGTTAACTACGGGAATCGCGGAATTTTATGGGTAGACTACGAAACGTAGTTAACGGGAATACCGAAAGTTACCAGCAATTTGGCGGGAAAGTGGCGACACTGTTTTCAAACTTCAATGACCTTATTCGATTACCAAGATGTTGATGAGCTCCTGGGCAAAGCGTTCATCCGTGGCGTCGCAAAGCGGCGGAGCGATGGCACTGGTAGGAGTCGAGTCTGGAGCTGCATGCGACAGGTCGATGAATTCCACTGTGAGTTCTTGCACGACCACTGCATTCATAGGAATCGACAGCGCGCTTGTCTTGGGGCCATTTTGACGACGGCGGATGAGAATCCTCCCGAGTGGCACCGTGGCGCGGATAGCCCGATCGATCGACGACTCAGAGCCAACGAGGTCAATGCAGACCTCGCACGCTGGGTCCCTCGCGCTCTCGTTGCTCTGGCGGCGACAGTCGCCTCGATCGCGCTTGAGTAGGTCCTCAACTTCCGTCCACCATTCTCGATCCACACCGTCACCTCCGACGGGTCGGATCGTGATGGCCTCAATCCTGTTGTCCCCGTGACGTGTCAAGACCCGCCAGAGGAGTGACGCTGTCGGCGCAGTCGCTCGATCGGCCAAGAGGAGGATCCGGTGCCGGTCGCTGGAGGGGGAGAGCGGCAGGAGGCGGCGGCCCACCGTCTCGGTCCACGCCATCGCTGCCTGGGGGTTCCGCGGCGCGTCGTCTGCGCCCACATCCACGTCAATCACGAGCTGCGCGCTCGCTTCTTCTTACGATGCGGCCATCGATCGTCGCGGATGCATCGCACCTGTTGCCATTTTTTTTCTCCAAGGGGGTTGTCTGTGCGCACTGTCAAAGTCGATTCCAAGCCAACGATCGAAGATCGGAGGGTGCCGTTGCCATAGTCATGAACAAACGACCGTTCCCGAGATCGCCGACCCGCACGCTGCCAATGCGCCGCCCCCGAGCACCATGAAGAAGCTGCTCGGAGGGATCTTCCACAAGAAAGGAGGGGAGCCCGCCTCCGCTGCCTCCTCCGCCGCCCCATCTCCCGCGGGTTCCGCCGCGGTCGCCTCCTCTGGGCCGCCCCCGTCGCGCCCGTCGGGCGTGAAACTCGGCGTCAACTCCCCCAATCGCACGGGACTTGGGAGCACCTGGGAGTCGTTCTTCCTCCCCGCGGGGCGGACGACGCCGCCCACGACTCCCCCCCTCCCCTCCTCCTCCTCCTCCTCCTCGTCTTTGGCGGTCCCGACGCCCGCCAAGGTCACGAAACAAGCCCGCCTCGCGCGCCACTCTGGACCTTGCTCATCCGACTTCTCTTGTCCTCTGCAGGTGTTCAACCAGAACCTCGAGGTGCTCATGCGCGAGATCGTTACCAAGATCAAACTCGTGTAGGTGACCACGACGCGCGCCTCGCAGGTGACCGGCGCTGACCACGTTCCGATAAAAAAAACAGGATCAACCGGATGATGGAGGACGAGGACTTTTCGGCCGAGGTGGCGCAACTCTGCGGATTCATCAACTTGGCAGCGGACAAGCTCCTCGAATCGGGTACGTTGGTGACGGGCCGTCGCGCCATTGCGAAACAGTGCCAACTCGTCATTTGCCCCTGCGATATGACTAGGGGATCCGTCGTTACTGCTGCTGAGAAACTACTTTTCATCGTCCGCTGGGGCAATGCTGTGTGACCAAACTGCGTTTCCGTCGCTGGTGCTTGATTTTGTCAACAAGGTGCGAGTGCATCTCATAAAGGAAGAGCTAAGAAGGCTCGAAACACCACGTTGCAGAGACGCAGACTCAGCGCGTCAAGCGATCCAATTCAATGTCGATTTGGAACGACCTATCCATTTTTTGATGAGTTGTGTACAAGCCATTGCCTCAAATGTGATGCTTATGGAACAGTTTCGTTGCGAGTTGCCAAATTTGATCTATCTGACTGCGGAAGACTATCCGTCCGATGCCTTATATCTCCGCGATTTGGCTTGTCAAGCCTTGGGAGCGATTGGAGACAAAAATTTCAACGCAGGGCTCGTATGGTACTTGAACGATTGCAGTGTCATCGGTCGCGCTGTACGGCTGATTACGAGGAATTCGGAGGCGCCGATTGCAACAACTGAGTCCGCTCCGGAAGCACTCCAAGCTTTGGCGGCTCTCTCCAAGACAACCATGATTCCGGAGTCGACACCATCCCATGAACCTCTCGCTGCTGCTGTCAGTGATGCGCTTGGATTTAATCGACAGAAGGACGACAGTGCAGATGAATGCAGGCCATGTGTGCCTGTCTCCATTCCCAAGGATGCAGGGCAACAACATTCTTTTCGATACCACTGTGCATCATCGTTCGACCCACTCCCGGGGATCAAATCACTTGTATACGTGTTGCAGAAAACTTGTCGATTCTCACTTGTGCTGTTGGGTGAATTCCAGTCTTCTGGGGGATACGATTTGTTGTCTAGCTTGGTCAAGCATGCACACGTTCGTAGGGTTTCAGAACTACTATATATGTTCACGCTGCTGCTCCCTCTTGGAACTGGATTTTCGGGTACATGCACGGAGGCGGAAACGATGGCAACTATTCTCACCAGTGGAGCGAGAAATATAGGCGCGTTCATTGCGATTCGAGATTTGGTCCTCGACTGCATCTCGACATTGGAAAATACTGGAGTTAATTCTCGGGAACGTATTGAGGGATTGTTGCTTCAGCTTCTAACTAATATTCTACAAGTGTACACCAGTTCTTACGAAAACTTTCTGTGTCTGGAGCAGAAGACTCAAGCCCTTGCGATGATCGCATCCAAGTTCGCAGTCGTTGCTTTTTTTGATGCCAGAGTAATCATACTTCGCATTGTTGAGTACGTATGCGTTGCTGCACGACCCGACAGCCCACTACCACACGAAATACTTGCAGTTTTGTCGAGTCAGCTCATCGAATTTTCACGGACAGAGACGATTGAAACAATTGAGAAGCTATGCGGGTCGGAATCGAGGATTGAACAGTCGTCTTCTGTCTCCGTCGTTCACACTTGCAGTGTGAACAATGATTCCCCTGCCTCTCTCCTGTGCGATTGCGTGATAAAGATTTTGCAAGACTCAACCATATCTGCGTACCGTGAGGATTTCAATTCGTTTGGTCTCCTAGAACGTGGTGCCTACAGCTTCTTTGTCAAGGTGGCAAGTTCGCTATCTGGTACCCTCGACAAAGCATCAAAACAGCAGGTCCTCATGACATTCTCCTTAAACTTGTCCAAGTGGAGTGCACTCACATGTTTAATGCTGAAGAACAACTTACAGCTGTGTGTGGAACTTCGGGAAATGCAAATTCACCACTCCATTTACATCATAGCTGAAAGCCTTCTGGCAGAGCATGATAATTTGAACCTTCCCCAAACTATTAAGCTGTCAAAAAACCACCTGCCAGTGCTCTGGGTGCTGATTGAACTTGTAAGAGTCAATATTGACGATATTATCTCTGAACTCGACGGAGCGAAGGTACTAAGCTCAAAGAATCAAGCGGCTATTCTTCAAAATGGGGTGGAAAGTGATTTATCAAAATTGCTCGAGCTACTGCAAAGTGCTCGCGGGTTTCTTTCGCGGCAGCTGCTCCTTTTGGACGTCATAAAGCAAATGCTGAAAGGTGGAGTTCTCATGTGGAGAGCATGGCGACAGTGCCAAGGGCTACAAATACTGGTAGCATTACTGTCATCGGTCGAGTACTTGGTTAGTGACGATAAATTTTTCTTCATGGACGGTATTCTGGAAATTTTATGCACTCTTCTTGATCCCCAGTATGGTGATCAGTCGATACGTCAACACTTCCAAAACGAGATAGGTTACTCCACAATTTCTAGCTGTTTGATTGCCTCGGGTGTGTTGGAGACAGCGAATCTCGAGCCAGTTTTGAGTCGGGTGTTCGAGTTGATTACAGGCCAGCTACCTCCCCGGAACAAGATCCGGAATCCCGAAGCTGTGGAAACGCTATTTCATCTCGTTTCAAGTTTGCCGGCAGACAGCGGCGAGACGGTGTTGAGCCGACTGCTATCAAAAATTGTGTCAAATGATGACATCAGCTTTTCGAGAAAGCGACAGATCACGAGTCTTGTGCATGTTGGGGCATTTCGTTGGTTCGCTAAACCAGCTATAGTTGCAATTATCACTGGTAAAACGTCCCAACTACAGGGACTACTAATATCTCTCCTGATCGAACTGTCTAGAGAGCAATTAACTACGTCTCACCTTCGTGAGTTTCTCCGGGTCATTGCTGTCACAATGCCATTACTCTTGGGCAACTATTTCCACCCCTCGGTCATAACAAAGAATTTGATCACGTCGGACGTCGAAGTTGGTGTTCGGTTGCTGCAACACACCCTGAGTGGTCCGCGGGTGCCGCAGGTTGTGGTTGGAACCACAGTGCAAACTCACGTGACGTCTTGTTACGTTCATGTCGTCAACAATCGAGTTCGCCAGTGGCCACCCAGTGGTGGCTACTCGTTTGCGGCCTGGGTACGCTTTCCACCCCGCCGCCAACGGACAAGTGGTACGTCGCTGCCAAGCGACTGCAGTTTGACCACTCCAACGGTGTGTGTTGCACTTTGTGAAGGACCTTTAAAGATCAAGTTGGACGGTGATGAAACCGATTCAGCGGATACGTATTGTGTACTTGTTGGCGCTGAACTTTCTTTGTTCATGTCCCGGATGGATGCTAGGCGTGACTCGAATGTCTGCCCACTACAAACTCTGACGATTACGGCAGTTGAGCGATCTTCAGAGTGTAAATTTGCGATTTGGTGTCATGAACGCCTGTATATTGCAGAGTCTGGATCAGTGGACGCAACCGATATGTGGATGCGCGCACTCCAGCAGTCCGAGCATATCAGCAACCGTACAGGCAAGCACAAATCAATGGTGGAGGCTTTAACAGAGGAAGAATTATTGTTCGTGTCTGAGGACTTGAAACAGCCACCGGCTTCATCGTGCGCTGGAACTTTGGATGGATTCGTCTGTTTACTATCTGTATATTCAATCGAGTATGCTGGATGTTTCACCCGCATTTTCTTTGAGCAGTCAACTGGGTGCTTGCGGATTGACACGGGTTCAGTTTCTTCTGGTCCAAATATGAATCCCGGACCAAAGAGAACGTCGATAACATTCAAGAATGTGAACTTGGATTTATTGAGATTATCGGGCAACAGCAGCAACGAGAATGATGCCGGCAAAGAAAAAGTAGCCCAATGGCATCATTTGGCATTCTCTCACCGTAAAGCCGCTCTTGGAAGCTCACTGTTGACACTTTTCATCGATGGTGCTGAAGTCGGCACAAAAAAACTAACATACCCATCTGCTCCATCAGCAGGCACTATGCAGGCATTCATAGGAAAAGACATCCAAATATGTGGCACGTATCCAGCACTGTCATGGTGTATTGGTCCAACTTGGATGTGCGATGAAACCATAAGCAGCAACGCGGTTGCGTGCATATTCCTCTTAGGTCCATCATTCAGTGGTCAGTTCAGTGGGCATTCTTACCGTTCAATTGGAGACTGGCCAGAAGCAATAGCATCTGGCCAACTGGATAGAGCAACAAAACGACGAGTTGAAGTGAATCGAGCAGCTCGTCGGCTTCAATTGCTAAAACTTTGCCGAGCAAGCAAGAGACAGTGGTACGAAGTATCAGCATCAAACTCCACAGATCACGATATATCGAATCGAAGAGATGACGTCGTCGATGGTGCAAGCAAACTGACAGATGCAAAAAGAAAACAGTTGAACGTTGACGAGTTTTCATCATTTGTCAATTTTGATTGCTCATTGAGCTCATTTGGAAACGAAATCCTGCATGTGCTCAGTAGCTTCAAACTGACGGAAGATTCTGTTTTGCTCACAATCAACACTGCGCTTAGCCGGGAGGACAACAAGAATTTGGCTTGTTCGCCTCATTACCAATTCGTTGGTACTGAACCTTCCTCCCCCCTTGATATTGCACAAGCACTTCCATCACTAGGCGGTGTCGTCCAGGTCTTCTTCCCCCTGTTGGAGAACTCTTGGCGGTCACAAGAGCTCACCATCATGTTGAAGCTTCTAACGAAATGTATGCGGCGAAATCCGTCATGTCTGGCCGAATGCTTAGAAGCGAATGGATATGCTTATATTGCCAGCCTCCTATGTTCTCGTGCCCAGCTTCTAGATCCAGCCGTGCTAGTTGCTGTTGTCAACCTCGCCGTCTGTATGAGCAAGGTATCAGTAGTAGAGTGTGATTCTCCTCGCAATCCTATGGTTTTGGATGTTGTGGTGGACTTCTCAGCTCTTACTGTTGTCGTGTTAAGTAGACACCTTCTACAGGTGATGTCGACTGGCTTGAAATTGCAAATGATTGACTCGATGCAGCGACTTATTTCAACGAGTAACCCTAACTCGATTTTCAATGCGAGGCAGTTGCGTCGAGCTGGTTTTCTCAATTGGATCATGATGTTTCTTGGTGATGTTTGCTCCGAAACGTGTACACTTGACATTCAGCGGTGCCTTGACATGCGTAATTGTGTTCCAGCATTTGAAAACGAGGAGTTAAACGCGCTGCTTGGTCGATTGTTGGCTCTCCTCACCGAGTATATTCAACTTGAGCCACACGTTGACGACGTCCAATGTATTTCTGAAGTCATAATGGTGTCCATGTCAAATCACAACCCGTTCTCGTTTGATAATCCATTCCGAGTAGTGCTACTCCAACTGTTGCTTCACTTGGTAGAGGATTATCGTGAGCTCTCAGGTGATGAAGGTCGACACAGCAAAATCAGGGAGGCAGCACCAGAGGCAGTCGATTCATTCGGCTCAATCATTGTTGATGCCGTGATAACACGCGGAATAGCTGGAGAGCAAAAGAAAAAGAAAGAGCGGTTCGAAGCAAGTCTCGCGTCACCGACATCCGTTTCTACCTCCATCTTGCAAGGTGGTGATGGCTTCAATCACATCCTCGTTGAGGTGATACGGCGATCTGATGCTGGGTGTTTCTCGTCTGTTGAGGCTCTCTTGGCTACGCGGCTATTACTCACCCTCGCCCAAGATCACTCAAAATTTGCACGTCATGTGCTTCAGAGTAGACCGTTTTCGAAGAAGCTCACTGGGGGACTCCAGACTTACAGTACTGACTGCAACTTTTTCACACCCTTGCTGGCGTTCATTTCGAACATTCCTATCAAAGATACCAAGTATAACGACCCGATGAGTGGAGACGGAGCTAAGCAGTTCGCATTACCAACACCGTGCGCATTTCGTAAAGCTACTGAAAGCCAGTGTATCAACGATGTATGGCAAATCATCGGTGCTCTCTTGATCAAGAATTGTGAGCTTGGGACACCACAAGCCAATAGAGTATTCGCAGTCGTGATTACTCAGCTATCGTTCCAAACTGAAGTGAGCGAAGCGTTTTTTGAAGTTATGTGCCACTCGTACGAAATTGTCCTGCGACTCCTAGTTGAATGCCTCCTATGTGGAGTCCCAGTTCATGATAGTGTTACAAAGTCAAGCACAAACGACAATCCCTCCCCATCGCAACTGGACGCCCCATCAAATTTGGAGATGGCTTTAACGTATTTTCTCACTGGTCGCACTCCAGATTCGTCATACTATGCCCGCGCTGTCTCATGCTTCGATTTGCTGAAAGTATTCGTTACACGAAGTCTTTTTGACGCTGATAATTTCGCCATGTATGCAATGTACGTCTTGGAGTGCATGGATGACGAGATCTCGAAGGTCCAGTTTTGTCCCGCTGAAAGAGTTATCTGTACTGATAATGGACAGAAGTGCTGGTTAGCGTTGCTTGTTCACATAATCAAGGAAACAAAAGCCATGTCTGACAACTGTGCATTTGTCAGTCTGCGCAACGTTTGTTCATTGTGCCTAGCACTTGCTCGGTATCTCGCTGACGAACGAAATCACCAAGGTGCCATACAAGGTTGCGAGTCAGTGAAACCACAATCTGTCGAAAATACTGTCAACCGGCCTGCATGCTTTGGGATCGATGTTTTGGTATTTTTCTTTAGTACAATTCGGAAGTGCGGTGATACACGAGTGGCTCAAGTTGTTGGAGCTGATGATCAGCAGTTCTTCTATGGTTGTCTGGTCTATTGTGGACAACTTGCAGTGCTATATGAGCTCGCTGGTGTTCACAGATCCACCTCTCCATCGCAGCGACTTCTTGATTGCTTACTTGCTTCCAGGCACTTGCTTCTGCAACAGACGAAAGTTTCCGGCGTTTTAATATGCGGGAACGGTCATCATAATATACCGAGCGATGGTGATCCACCAACTGGATCTGTGATGACTGGAATCAGTGGCCACCTGACACGGATGAGAAGCTTGAGTACAAATATTCATAAGGAGTTCGGGATTGGAGCAGAATCGGATCGCAGTTTCATCTTGTCACTCGCAGCAGAGATTTTTCGTTGGCTTGTCGACGACTCGGAAGCAGTCCGTTATGCTTCCATAACGCTGTGGCAGTTCTTAATTCAGCAAAGAATGGGTGTTCTGAAAGAGTTACTCATCGTTGAACCCAAGGCATCTCTGTTGCAGAACATCTCTGCCAATAAGAAGGAAGTTATTGATGTTTTCCATGGCGGCTTTGAGCGATTACTTCAAATTATCCCACCAAATGCTCGTGATGACCACGAAAGAAACGGCAGCGGTCAGTTAACTGTAAGTCGCGAGAGCTGGTTGCAATTTCACTTGTGGCTGACAGAAAACCATGAGCTCCTAAATGAGTTGATTATAATCAGGACTGAACCTATGTTGAACCACTTGACTGAAGTTTTTCTTTCTAGTATGAGTGTCCGCAAGGTGAACCTTAATGGCACTCAATCGAGACTTGTTTCTCAAAACGAACTGACCATCAACCTCGACTTCCCGCAATTTGACAATTCCCCCAACGGCGACGACGGTTCGCATGATGATTCTGATCTGGGTGTTCGTCTAGCCGCAAGAAGGGCCACGGTGAAGCTGGCGAATGCAACGGAAAGCGCAATTGAAGCCATGGTTGACTCCACGTTGAAGTGGCGCGAACAATCAGTGCGTCTGTGGAATACGCGTGCAATATGGCACCTCGGAAAATGGAATGAGGCGGTTAGATCGAACTACTCAACACAGAACGAAAAAAGCAGTTCTTCACATGCTGAGCCGTTCTACGTGGATAGAAGTATCTTTCAGCAAGACAATTACCGATATAAGCTTGATTTCACGGAGGGACCTCAACGAATGCGGCTGCGCTTGATCCGAAGTTACACGACAGAAGTGAATGCACAGGAACAGATGATGGATTTTCAGTGCAAGGAAGCTTCGTGTTCGTCCACAGTGTCTGTAGATACCGTAGATACCAGCACGGCTCAGGCCCATTTAATGAGTGATTTCCTGTGGGCTGTAGAAGCATTTCGAACAACTCTCTACAAGCAATCCCTCAGTCAATGTGGGGATACTTGCGAGAACTCTCGCTCATACTTGGCCGAAATTGAGAATCGAGCAGGGAGCAGCACGCTCAAGACAATATTTTCAGGTAAGCTCGTCGAAAAGCATGTTCGTTGACAGCGGGGGCTCTGATTTCGATTCATGACGTTAGACGAGGGCATAGATGAGGCTCGGCCAGTTGGTGTGACTATAGCCAGTCGTATTGTCGATGCTTACCTTGGCAAAAGCGCGTCAGTACCTGTTTCTGCAAAGGTTTTGGATGAAATATCTCGATGCTTGTCCATTCCTGGGATTAACGGGTCAGGCGATGTACCCCCCACGCTCTTTGATGTCGCCGAAATTGAGGTTATGCAAACGAGCCTCGGCGTCAGCATTAAAAACGTAGGAATATCCAGCTGTGCGGAACTCGACGACGACGAAGATGATGATGAAGGAGCATTGGATGAAAATGCAAATGAACAAGTCCCTGAATCTGACTCGGACGAGGATATGGAACCGAATCACGAGGATCCTGGATATGATGTCTCCAAAAAAGCGGTGCAACTGACCACGAGTGAAGCTCCACAGGGTGTTCCATCTACCGACGGGGACAAGTCGAACAGTCGAGGCGAGATGGAATTTAAGGTCGTTGAAGGATCTGAGGACCAACTATTTGACGACTCTATCGACTACGTGTTTGGGGGCATTGCACGGTTTATTCATCGAAACGACTACCCCCCACTCCATTGTCACAATGTTTCATACGTTGCAGGGATGTCAAAGACGCCCGGAGTATTTCTTGTGTGCAAGAACGCAGTTTACTTTATTGGCGGGTACGGTAAGGTGCTTAGTGATAGCGATGTCACGTCACCCCCGATGCACACAGCAGCAATCTCGACTCCTGTAAGTCCATCTAGTACATCAGCAAGCAATCCCCTCTCACCAACAAAAGCAACTAAACGAAAGGCGAAAGATATCTTGCGAGAAACGTTTGCTGATATTGGGTTGAGTTTTCCGAATTCGAAGTCATCGGGGCATCAGCTTTACACAGTTGTTCCCCTATCTTTCCCATGCGATCTTTCGACGGCATCTCCTACTTGTGGGAAGTCAGATGAGTATAAAAATGCTCCTGCAAAACGTTGGAACATCCAATACAGTGATATCAAGCAGTTCTACCGTATAAAATATCAACTTCGTCCGGTTGGAATCGAGTTCTTCGATGTTCTTGGATCAACATATTTTGTTCAATTTGAGTCAACAGGTGAGCGAGAAGGAATTGTCAAGCTTCTTTTTCAAATGCCTATTGTGAATAGTGTTTTTTGGAATCCTGTTCTCCGTTCCAGTGCATTGTCGTTATCTGTTAAAAGAATTCGACAGAGCATCACGAAGCGATGGGTCAAAGGATATATATCCAATTTCGAGTACTTGATGCATCTGAATACTCTTGCAGGGCGCAGCTTTAATGACTTGACGCAATATCCAGTTTTTCCGTGGGTGCTTGCTGACTACACCAGCACGTTTCTCGATTTCGACTCGCCATCAACTTTTCGCGACTTGTCGAAGCCCATGGGTGCCTTAGGCGATACGCGGGCAGCACTCTTCCGTGAACGTTTTGCTGCCATGAGCGACATAGGTCAACTCGATTCTCCGGCGTTTCACTATGGCACTCACTATTCGTGTTCTGCGTATGTGATTAACTTTCTAATCCGCCTTGATCCATTCTCACAGTTAGCCAAAGACCTGCAGGTTTGTCGTTGTGTGTGACTTCATTACGATCATGACTTGTTTACTAAGCTCTCATGCTACGTACGCTAGGGTGGCTGCTTCGATCATGCCGATCGATTGTTCAGGAGCATACCTTCTTCTTGGGAATCTGCATCGACCGAGAATCTTCAAGATGTTCGTGAGCTCATTCCCGAATTCTATTTCTTGCCCGAATTTTTAGTCAATGCGAATCACTACGATCTTGGCACAACTCAAAGTGGTGAATTGGTCAATCATGTAAAACTCCCTCAATGGGCACACGGAGATGCGCGCGAGTTCATTCGACTTCACCGCCGAGCGCTTGAATCCAAGTACGTCTCGGAACACTTACACCATTGGATTGATCTCATTTTTGGCTACCGTCAGACTGGTGACGAGGCTTTGGCATCCCAGAATGTCTTCATGCATTTTACGTATGAGGGGGCGGTTGATATTGACGAAATTGAAGATCCTATTATGCGTAATGCTACACTAGCCCAAATCGAAAATTTTGGACAAACACCGTCAAAACTTTTTCTCACCCCACATCCCGCAAGAAGGGTCCCCGTGCTAAATCCGCCGGTCACAACTGGTGGTAACAGCATTGGGCACCAGTTTGAGGGCAACACAATGAGCCATATTGAGGCGTTTATAAAGTGGCACACGGCACTTGCCCCACCGCTGGTAACAATTGGAAAGGACTACGTTCATTTGAAGAAGTTGATGTCGGCCAACTTAATTGATGCGACTGTTGGTGATGTCAAAGTCGTTGGTGAAAGGTTTTTCTGCCGAAGTCAAGGATCAACGTTTATTCCTCCGCGTTATACCAAGTACCTTGAATGGGGCGTTAATGATGGAACGATGAAGCTGCGTGTTCATCAGAGCTCTGCACGGCACCGTGAGGCGAACAAAATTGTTGGTATCATTGAAGGTGCACATTATTCCCGAGTCCAATGTGCAGCATTTACAGCTGATGGTGTAGTCCTAGTTACCGGTGGGGACGATGCTGTTGTCAACGTTCTCGAGTGCACAAAGTCGCATGGTCAGCGGCTGTTTCGGCAACTCGCAAAGCTGGTTGGTCATTCTGACGCCGTCGTTTGCATTGCGGTTGAGAAGGAGCTAAACCTCATTGCAAGCGGGTCTGCCGATTGCGGGGTAATTCTTTGGGACCTGCGCACACGCTCTTTCTTGCGTGAGCTTGTTGGACACTCAAGCACTGTTTCACACGTTGGGATCAACCCATCAAACGGCAACATATTTACTGCAACATGTACGGAGTTGCGTCTTTGGAGTGTGAACGGCGACCTCCTTGCAGCGATCACAGTTCAAGCAGTTGGCTTGGGCAATATTGTGAGTGGTGTGCAGGTGCGGATGATCTAATGCAGTGGGCTCACTGGTGCTGTCGTTTACGTAGACCTCGTCTGCCATCACACGGTGTGAAACGTGGCAGGATGGCGTCGTGGCGGTCACCGGGCACGTTAACGGTACGATAGCATTGTGGGGTCTGCACTATCCTGCAGATCTCGCGAAGGAGCGACTCTCTCGAGAGACCACCGACTCAGAAAACGCAGGCAAACCAACCTCTGCATATTCATCCGGAACATTGCGCTCGGCTGTTCGTATCGGGATGGTCCCGGAGAATGACCTCTTTTCACCGGCCGAAGCGACCCAGGTGAACATCGTCAAAGCCATTCCGACCTGTCAACTATTTGTGATGAAGCTCTTGATGGATCACCGCGTCCCGGTCACAGCCTTGACAGTTGGGACAGACCAACGGCAGTTGATCTCGGCTGATGCCGAAGGCAATTGCATTCGGTGGGTGGATGACAGTATCAGTACGAACCTAATGTGATGTCGATGTCGATGTTGGCCTCCCAGTACAACAACATCGTGCTATCATTGCGAAATTCATCCTGAGACAGGGTCTATGCCCAGCAAAACATGCATTGCAGACCGTCAGTTGGCAGCAATGAAAGCTGTTCAAACCGAAACCCGGAACACTTTGGAATCGTTTTTCTTGTTGGAGATACACCAGCAACACTGGGACCGTCGGCTCTGGTCAAGCCCACATTTACTCGCATTCAGGCAACGCCTCTTCGGCTCGACGGTTTTGCAATTCGAGCTATCCAGCGCGCTGTGCCAGTGATAATGTTCTCGCCACCGTTTCTTCGGTTTCCTGTGGCCGTAAGCAGTAAGCATGCGCTGCCGTTCAAGCAAGAATCTGCCCGAGGCCGCACTCCGACTCGGTCCGCTCTCCGCTAACCTGGCACTGTCATTATCAGAATTGATCGCTTTGTTCAAGCACGACCAGGACGCATGCCGCCAGCGTCACCAGCCATGCCATTGCGTTCGCTGCACTGCACCATCCTCTTACTTGTGTCGTCCTGCTTGATTGTGTTGGTCTCAAGTCATGGGCACCCGCCCATTCGCAACGCTTCAAGACGAGCACATCATCACAACTGCGTCCACGAGGCCAAGATAAGCCAGTTCGACGACTCAGTCGATGCGGAGTCACTGATGGTCCCCCAGGTCCTCATGCCCTTCGAATCGCCATCCGAGCTTGCGACGAAGCAGTTTCTGGACGTTGTCGGGGCCCGTCGACTTCGAGGGACGGAGCGGACCCTGGCGGCGTCTGCGTCTACAACTCCATTCCAGCCAATGCGGATCGTGTTCGATCTCTCCAAGCTCTCCAGCGATCCAGGATACATGTGCACAATCGAGGGCGACGTTGTGCAGGTCGATGGGCAATCGTACACGTGCAAGAGCGAGGACGTGCTCACGGCCGCGAAGAAGGACTTTTTGGTGACGGTGCTCCTGAAGGCCATTGAAGATTACTTTGAAGGCGTCCTCTCCGTGCAACGAGTCATGGGCAACTTGATCGTCAAAGGCATTTCTTGCAGCTCCACGGAAGAATGGGCGTGCTGTGCTCGCTCAATCCCATCCGCCTACAAGACCCAGGGCGTGGCTGACGCTGACTTTGTGCTGCACGTGACGGGGCGCCCGACAACCGGCGCGACGATTGCATGGGCACTCCCGTGTAACATTGACCAATACGGCCGCCCGATCTCCGGGCAAGCGAACTTCGGGCCCGGGAAGATCGACCCCGTGAGTGCTGCCGCTCGCTCGGAGCAAGTCGGCACTGCCCTGCACGAGATGACGCACGCGTTGGTCTTTTCACGCAACCGTTTTTACGACTTTCGACAGCCGCTGAATGGCGACCTGTGGGGCTACAACAATGTCGTCGCTCAATCGCAGGGCGTCGGGGGGATCTGGGTGAGCAAGGTGGTGACCCCGAGTGTCGTCAAGCAGATCAAGCGGCACTACAACTGCTTCAACTGGGTCACGGCGGGGATCGAACTCGAGAATGGGGACACTGGGAGCGCCGATTTCTCGTCGCATTGGGAAAAGCGCGTGCTGATGAACGAGTACATGACCGCGACGAGCTCGTACGATCCCGTCTACTCGTCCATGACCCTTGCTCTCTTTGAGGACAGTGGTTGGTACCAGGTGAGCTATGCAAATGCCCAGGTGCTCCCGTGGGGATACATGGAGGGCTGCGGCCTCGCGCAATCCCGGTGCTCGGATTGGAGCAGTCGGTACATCTGCAGTGACTCGACTCAGACCGGCTGCACATCGGACTACACGTCCAAGGGGTACTGCAATGTGGCCGCGTACAAGTCAAGCATCCCCGCGGGCTTTCAGTACTTTCAGGATCCAAAGTTTGGCGGACGCGACACGTACGCCGACTATTGTCCATTCTACCGCGCGTACAGCAACGGCGACTGCCGGGGCATTGGGCGATTGGCGACGTACGTGGACACGAACAATTACATGGAAGAGGTCGGACCCAGCAGTCGATGCTTCCAGTCGAGTCTGAGCAAGTACTCGAGCGACACCGCGGCCTTGCGATCCTCGTGTTACAAGATCCTCGGCTGCACCTCGGAGAGTCTCCGACTCAGCATCGGGGGCAAGGAGGTGTTGTGTCCGCTGCAGGGCGGGGAGATCCGAGTGAGCGGGTACAACGGCCGCGTTGTGTGCCCCGTTGCAAATCGCCTCTGTCAGATCCTCCAGGACAAGTGCTCGGGGAATGGGGTCCTCCTGGCCACTGGGGCCTGCGAATGTCGCGCGGGCTTTGTCGGAAGCGACTGCTCGGGGATCGCCTGTCCGAAAGGCTCGAATGGGGCCGAATGCGGGGGCTCCAGTCGCGGAACCTGCGACTACAAGACGGGCAAGTGCACGTGCACGGCGGCGTACACGGGTGGCTCCTGCTCGGATCTCGTGTGCCCGGTCCCTGACGACGGCAAGACCGACGAAGAGTGCTCGGGGCACGGCACATGCGACCGGGCGTACGGGCAATGCAAGTGCGAAAATGGCTACTCGGGGAAGGCATGCGAGTGCGTGCCGGGATGCACGGCGGCATTCTGCGGCAAGAAGGGCACGTGTGATTGCACGACGGGGGCGTGTGTCTGCCAGGCGGGGTACTCGGGGCTGGATTGCGCCGTACCGGCGAATCCGCCGATTACCGAAATCGCAGAGACGAGTCCGCCGATCACGGACACGATCGTCGACAAGGGCTACAAGTTCTACAAGATCCGCCTCTCGGCGAGCTCGTACGACATCACCTTCATCGTCCAGTATCAGAACGCCAACGGGGCGGGCGCCGATGTGGATCTCTATGGGTCCTTTGTGGATCCGTACCCGTCGTCCCTGAGCGCCAAGGCGACGCTATTCACGAGCAACTATGGAAGCGGCGACCGAGATGAGATCCACCTCTGCGGGAGCCTCGGGGTCTTCCCCCGGGGCCTCAACGACACATTCCGTTACTGCCCGCGGCCGACGTCGCCGTACGTGCAAGAGACCCCCGGGTACTTTTACCTGTCGGTCTTTGGCTATGACGGGGGCTCCTTCACGCTCACGATCGAGACCGACAAGTGCAAGGACGTCGACTGCTCGCATCACGGCGCGTGCGGGGTCAACGCCCCGGGGATCTGCACGTGCGATCGGTACTGGTCGGGGACCGACTGCAGCGTCCCCAAGTGCGGCCCGGACTGTCTGGACCTCGGGACGTGCACGTCGAGCTCTTTGTCGCCCAAGGACCGACTCGAAGGCGGCGACGATGTTGAGGATGAGAGCCCGAGCCTCATGCCGCCGATGACGCTCCTGGGCGCCCTCCCAGAGTCGCTGTTGGGGGCCCAAACGACGGTGATCACGACGGCATCCAGCGCCCTGCGCAATACCTCCGAATGCTACGGCAATGGCGTCTGCCAGGTCTTCACCGATGCCACCAGTGGCCGCGAGACCCCGCGTTGTGTGTGCGACGAGGCATTTGCCTTTGCGGAGCCCACGCCGGCCCAGGCCCTGTGCAAGGAACTCGTCCCCTCGATCGCGTACATCCAGCACTTTGCGGCGCCGTTCGCGATCGAGGCCGAGCTCTTGGATCTCCAGCTCGCCGTCAACTCCTGGGCGCTATACACGATCGCGATCAAGCCCGAGTGGGAGATCTTTGTGGCCACGTTGGAGATTCTGACGGCCGAGACGGACGCGATGCTCTTTGTGCGCAAGGAGAAGCTCCCGTCGGTCTCAACGACCAACCAGAGCCAGACCGCGGCGACGTTTGTGCAGTACATGGACTCGGAGGGCTGGACGGGGGGCGTCAAGACCCGCAAGGTCGTCCTGAGCCGTGCGACGTCGACCCTGAGCACGGGGCTCTATTACATTGGCGTCTACAACAGTGCCTACGCGCGGTCGGCCCTGGGTTACCGCCTGACGGTCAACACGACGGCCAACTGCACGACCACCGACGGGGGCGGCTTTGGGATCTGCAACAATGGCGGCGTCTGCAATGCCCTGGCGAGTCCCATCTGCACGTGCCCGAGCGCGTTCGCGGGCAAGTACTGCGACCTCCAGGCCACCCGGTCGGTCCTCGCGCCACCGCCGACGACGCCACCGGGGAGCGCATCGGATGCGCCCACGGCCACGCCCGCCGTCGCGTCCTACGTTGGCTTCCACACCGACGACGAGCAGCAGCTCCTGGGCATCGGCAAGTGGGACTACTACTCGTTCGACATTGCCGACGCGGCGATCAAGATGGTGCAGTTCCGCCTGACGATCCACAATGACCTCTCGGGGGCGACGCCGGCGCTGCCGCTGCTGCTGGTCCGGGGCCCCGCGGACGAGGGCTTCCCGTCGCTGCTGACCGAGAGCCAACAGGACTTTGCGGGCATCGCGGCGCGGCACGCGGAGCAGGTCGTCAGCCTCCGCGTCGACCAGGCGTGTTCGCGGACGAGCAGCCCCCACCGGGACTGCTACAAGGTGGCCATCCACAACCGCCAGTACGCCGGGGCCACGCTCGAGTACGACCTCGAGGTTGAGCTCTTCACCTCGGTGCTTGCGGCCTTCAGCTCGCCCACGTGCGGCGCCGACGGCGACCGGATCAACTGCAATGATCACGGCAAGTGCCTCATGCTCGCCTCGACGACCAACACAACGACGACGCCATTGACGGCCGTGGTGCCCTCGTGCGCGTGTCGCAATGGCTGGACGGGGCTCCAGTGCAACAGCCCCAAGGCCTTTGACCTCCCGCAGCTCTGGAGCGCCATCGGCAACGTCTCGCTCCTCTGCACGGCCTGCGCCTCGGACTTTACGCTGAGCCGCGGGGAGCTCAAGATGTTCCGCGTCCCGCAGACCCTCCGGGAGAACTCGGGCGTGCGCCTGCGGGTCACGGCCGTCACGGCCGCGGGCGACGCCCTCGTCGGTGGGCCGAGCCCCAACGTCTACGTCAGCGAGATGGCCCCGCGCTCCATCTACGACTTTACGCACATCAGCGCCGCCAACGCCAGCGACGGCGCGAGCAGCAGCGGCACCTCGCAGGTCGTCCAGCTCGCCAACGCCTCGCTCTCGGGGCACTATTGGGTCGTCGTCTTCTCCGACTACCCGACGAGCGCCGACCAGGGGCTCGAGCTCTCGACGACCCGCCGCCGCCTCGCGACCACGTCCCGGGTCCCCGGGCGACGGCCACGGCAGCACCTGGTGCAAGGGCGGGGGCTCACGGATGCCACGCCGGCCGTCGGCGAGGGCACCTACTTTCGCCTCGAGGCCGAGCTCTACGACCTCCCGGCGGACGCGACCACGGGGACGCTCCTCACGCGGCGGTCGTTCACCCGCGAGGTCTTTCAATGGCTCCTCCACACGCCCTTTGGCATCGCGGTCTTTGTCGTCTCGCTGCTCTTCCTCGTGCTCGTCGTCGGGTTTTGCCTCTGGCGGACGTGCCGGGCCCCGGAGAACCAGGACAAGACGACCCGGCGCTTCTTTGGCCGGCGGCAGCGGCCGGGGCCCGCGGCGGCGGCGACCGCGACGGGGGGCGCCCGCGAGCACCGGCCCGCGACCCACCGACTCCGGGGCATCGGGCTCCGTGGGGGCCCGACGACGGCCCACGTCAGCGACATTGAGCTCCGCGCGAGCTCCGACGCCGACGACAGCGAGCACGCCGGCGGCGTCGACGTGGCCACGACACCACCGACGGCGGCGGCGGCCTCGACGCCGACCAAGGGCGCCCGTCGGGCCCGCGAGCAGGTGTAGCGAGACGGACGACCGTGTTTATCGTTTTCTCGTTAGGTCCTCGCCTCCGTCCATACAGAGAGAGAACTCGTGCCATTGTCTGTCTGTCTGAGTCTCTTGGTCGCGCTCGTCGCGATGAGCGCACGTCACACGCTCACGGCTGCGTTGTCCGCGTTCCCGTTGTTGCGCGGGTGTCGCGTCGTCGTCGTCGTCGTCGAAGCTTCGGCGAACCCGCGCGGGCCTTCCCGCGAGCACGCCAGTCGCCCGTTCGCGGAAGCCGCCTGGCGTTTCGAAACGACAACCCGCCTCTTCCCCGAGTCGCGCGTCGCACGCACGATCGCAGCACCGCCGACGGCCTTCCACCCCCCGCCGCCGACACGCCGCACAGACCCCGACGTCGCCGCGCGAGTGTCCACTCTCTGTGGGTACGCACGCGCCCATCGCCGACGACCGCCGGCGAGTGGCGACTCGCGATGCGCCACCGCGAGTACCCGCGCTCGACGTCCACGCCCGGGCCGCCGTCGTCATCATCATCATCGTCGTCGTCGTCGTCGTCACGGGCCAAGTTCTCGCTCAACGAGCTCTTCCGCAAGCTCGCCGTGCGCGGCGGCGTCGGGGCCCGTCGGGACTCGGGCGACACCAGCGACGTCGAGGTCAGCGCTGCCCGCCGGGACGTCCGCCGCAAACTCGAGCGCACGGCCCAGACGCTCAAGAACTCGCTCCCCGGCCCCGGCCTCGGCCGGGACAAGCCCCCGCGCGGGGGCTGCGGCGGCGGTGGCTTTGACGGGGGCGTCGCCTGCGCGATCCCCGTGACCCCGCCGTCGGCGACCAAGGCCATGGCCACGCGGGGCCGCCCCCGGGGCCCAGTGCCGGTGCCGCCGGTGGGGGCTGCGGGGGCTGCGGGGGCGACGACGACGACGACGACGACTTCGAAACCCCTTGGGACCAAGGCAATGGGAGCGTTGCGTGCGCCATCGACCCCGATGGCCCCGAGCGAGCACGCGCAGGAACAGGAGGAACTGGACGAGCAGGAGCGACTCCACCAGCACCAGCACCACCTCCGCCGCCGTCGCCGCCGACGCTCGTCCTCTCGGGCGACGACCGAACACGTCGACGACGACGAGGACGCCGACGACCAGCAGGAGGAGGCGACCGCGGACGACGACGCGCACTTTGGGGACGCGGTCCTGAGCCTGACGGCGATGGCGGCGGCGGCGACGGCAACCGCGCGCTCGTCCTTCTCCCTGGGCTCGTGGGCCGCCGCCGCCCCCACGTGCCGAGTCGCTCCCGAGACCGAGCCCCGACGGGCGTGCGACGGCAGCAGCATCGGCATCATCATCGAGAGCAACGTTGGGGCCGAGGCCCCTCACGCCTGGCGGCTCTGGGCCGAGCCCCGCGTCGACCTGCGCGTGGTCTGCGCGCCGGCGTCACTCGCCGCCGGCCGGGCGACGATCCGCGTGCTGATCCTCTCGCTGGCGTTCGAGATCCGCTCGACCAAGTGGGGGGCGTACGCCCTGGCGCTCGTTCGCCGTGGGCGCCAGACCCGGAGGCTCACGGCCCGGGCGGCGCTGAGCCTCCGCTGGGCCGTGTGCGCGCTGGTCGCCGCCGAGGTCACGACCCGCGCCCGGGCCAAGGACGCCGCGGACCGGGCGTTCCAGCGCAAGATGACCGAGTACCGGGTCGCGATGCAGTGCGTGTGCGGGGCCGCGGTGGTCAAGTACGGGCGCAAGGGCAAGCCCCACGCGACGCACCTGCTCATCGAGAACGGGGACACGTTCCGCTGGACGAGCAAGGCCTCGGCGCTGACCAAGGCAACGCGGGCCAAGCCCCACAAGTTTGTCCGGCTCGCGGCGGTGCTCGAGATCCGCGTCGGGCCGACGACCGACGTGCTCCTCAAGGCCCTCCAGAAGGGCACGCTCCGGCTCGCCGACGCCAAGTGCACGCTGTCGCTCGTGACCCGGACGCGGACCCTCGACCTCCGGGCCCGGAGCGCCGCCGAGCGCGAGTGGCTCCACCGGAGCCTCACGTTCCTCGTGGCCCTCGCCCGGGACCACGAGCGCCAGGTCGCGCAGCAGGTCGAGCTGAGCATCATGCGCCGGATCGAGGCCGTCCCGGTGCTCAAGCACGGCCGCCGGGGGCGCCCCCACAAGACCCGGCTCTTCGTCAACCGCTTTGGGGAGCTCACGTGGCAGGGCCGGAGCAACGACACGATCCAGCTCGAGGACGTCCGGGCCATCGAGCGGGGCCACCACACGGCCGTGTTCGCCCGGAGCCGCCGCGCGGGGCTCGCCGATGCCCGCACGGCGGCCCGGTGCTTCTCGCTCGTGACCCCCGTGCGGACCCTCGACATCGAGACCGAGAGCGAGGAGCTCCGGGACTGGTACGTCGTCGCCTTCCGGTACCTCCTCGACAAGGTCCAGGAGAAGACCGCCGCGCTCCGCCGCGAGCGGGCCGAGAAGCAGCTCCGCATGCTCCAGGAGCTCTGCGGGGGGAGCCTCCCGGGGCTCCCCATGGGCGGCGGTGTGGGCGGCATGGGCAGTGGCGGCGGCGCGAGCGGCCTGGGCCTGCTCCCGCTCCCACCCCCGGCCGCCCACGCTTGATGCCAACAGACACTCGCGGCCGTCGTCTTCTCCGGACCCGCGTCCGTACAACGAAGCACGCGACGACTACGGATAGCAACTGAAGCTGTCTGTCCATCCCAATACCATTTCCATTCCGATTCACGGTGCTGCTTACTGTTGTTGCTGCTGCTGCTGACCCCCCACGACCGCGGGGCCGTAGTGCAGGAGGTCCCGCTGGGTGCGGAGCCACTCCTCGATCCGCAGGCGCTCCTGGGTCCGGGCGTGCTCGAGGCGCGCCGTCGTGATCTCGGCCAGGGCCCGCTGGTGCAGGGCCTCGAGGACCTCGAGCTGGCCCTCGCTGAGGACCGAGAGCTCGGCCCCGGGCGTGAGGTAGAACGGGTGCAGCTCCGCGGCCGCGACGCGCTCGTCCGCCGCGCGGAGGCGCCGCGTCATCTCGTCGATCGTGAGCTGCTGGGCCCCCCCGAGGGCCCCCGCGGCGGGCCCCACGAGGGCCTGGGCCTGGGCCGCGGCCAGCGCGTTGCGCTGCATACGCTTGGGGTCGAGGAGCTGCCGGCAGCGGACGCACTTGAGCGCCCCCGCGTGGAGCCCGAGGGCCCGCGCGAGGCACGGCACGCAGTAGAGCTGCAGGCAGCGGCCCTCGGCGCACTGGGCATTGTCGCTCGCGGGGGCCCCGCAGAGCCCACAGGCCAAGAGCCCCAGGGCCGCCTCCGCTGCCGCCGAGGTCGACGCCAGCGCGGGGCCGCCGCGGTCAGTGGCCGGCGCGTTCCGCCAGATTGACGACGCCAACGACGGCGACGGCGGCACGAGCCGATTCGGGTTCATGTAACTACTGCTGCTGCCGCCTCGCCAGGTCGGCAGGGGCCCCGTCAGGCGCTGCTGCTGCTGCTGTTGCTGTTGCTGGCGGTCCAGGGCCGAGAGCGTCGCGTAGCGCTCATAGAGGCGATTCGTGGTCTGGAAAGTCGTGAACGGGCTCCCGACCTCTGCGGGCGGCGGCGGCGGTGGTAGCGCGTGCATAGCGGCGGCCTCCTGTCGCGCCGATGGTGCCGGGCGTCGGGGACTCATGGGCGTGACCTCTGCAGCAGAACACACAAACCACAGACCTCACGTCAGGGCGGCGGGCAAAGACCCGCATAGGCACAAGACCGAGACGGCAACGTACTGGTCGGCGAGGCGGCACCGCGTCGAGTCTGCTCGCGCGCCTGGTCCCTGGTATCGTGTGATCCTGTCGTCGCGGCGTGTCGGTCGACGGCGCTCCCGTCGCGAGGCTGCTGCTGCTGCTGTTGCTGCTGTTGCGATGGCAGAGCCTCCGCCGCCGCCTCCAACGACGACGACGACGGCGGCGGCGCGGGGGGCTCCGTGATCCGGTGCTTGCGACCGACCGTCGTCCACACGCCCGCGCTCTCGTCTTCGTCGTCGTCCTCCTCCTCCTCCTCATGCAAATGCCGCTCGTCGTCGTCAACGTCGTCGTCGTCGGCGGCTTCATCCGCATTCTCCCCGGCTTGTCGCTGTGATTCGCCCCTGTCTTCAGACGCGACCGTTGATCTCGTCGTCTTCGCGTCCTCGTCGTCCGAGCTGTGCGCGCTGTCACTCGAGTGCGCCGCGTCTCCGGGGGAGGTTGTGGTCGTGGCGCCTGTGGTGGTTGTGGTGATGGTGCTGCTGCTGCTGCCTCCCGCATTGCCGCCGCCGCCGCCACCGCCACCGGCGCCGGCGCCTCCCGCGCCGCGGCGCTTGGCCTTCTTGTGCTTCTTCTTGGCCCGCTTTCCCCGCCCCGGAACAACCCCCGCAGCGGCGCTGGCCCCCGACTCCTCGAGCTCGAGCATCGACCGCATGCGCGCGGCGGCCTCGTCCTCGAGGCGCTTCCAGATGCCCCGGAGGTGCTCGACGCACGGGGCGCTGGCCGGGACGCCCGTCTCCTGGGCCTCCTCCAACGGCGTCTGGCCGATCGCATTCCGGAGCGTGATGTCGGCCCCGCGCTCGAGCAGGGCCTGGACGCACGCGAGGTACCCGTGCGCCGTCGCGAGGTGCATGGCCGTGCTCCCATCGCGGTCCTGGTAGTTGACGAGCTTGGGGTTCCTGG
>JAADYI010000105.1:0-31746 GCA_023338185.1 Lagenidium sp. CBS 127285
GCACAAGGTCCCATCAGGTTGATGACGATGTGAATATTTTGCTCCCACTTGCCACAGGTTCCGACGTGTGCCACCTTGGATAATGGGACGGCCCGAAGTAGGCCCGAAGACGGTCCTCTTGCACCGAGTTCCCGTCCCGCTGATGCGCCCCGCGCGCCTCCATGTCAGCGGATAAATAAGCCGTCACGCACAACCACACCCAACAAATCCTCTGACTATTCGCTGTCGATGACGAGTCGATGCCTCGACGGAGACAAACAGTGCGTGGCCTCTGGAGCGTTCTTGCAAGGGGTGTGCGATTGCAGGAGTACCGATCTCACGCGCCAATTGACGTCGTGTCTCCAGAGCCATGCGCCGTCAACGACGGGCACTCCAGGACCTATCCAACGATGCCAACTGTCTTGAACATCCATCGTGAGTCGATTTCGAGAACTGACCGTTTTTACAGAGGCATCTGATCATCTCCTTCTTATCATTCACCAGCGTGTCCGCAGAGAGCACAAAGGAAGCACACAAGTTTCCCAAGTCGAGGTCCGTGTGAGGTGGTTCTATCATCCTCCCGCCCGCCGTTTCTGAGTCCTATTGCCTATCTTGTGATTCGCCCATTCTCAGTCACCATCTCCACGAGCAACGGCAGCTTGATCATCGTGCCAACGCCCCCACCAGCGGCCGCGTTCTGTCGCTCGGTGATATCTTCGATGACCCCTCGGACGAGCCCCAGCATAACCCCACGACCATGTCAATGCCACTATGGGCCTGATGCCACTCTAATCATCCCTACCCCTCTCACAATAGTGACATTGATCCCCACCATCAACACAACATGCAACAAGCGGTGATCGTCTGCGTCTGCGGGCTCCCGGGCGCGGGCAAGACGAGCCTCCTGCAGTCCCTTGTAGGCACCGGCCACGACGAGCTCGTGGGGTCGCGGTGGGGGTCCCGTCACGGCGGTCTGCGCTTGGAGCACGTCTGCTTTGATGAGCTCTTCAACGAGTTATCGAGCACTGTCGACGCCTTTGATCCCCGTGCCTGGAAGGACGCGCAGGGGCGCATGGCCGCATTGGTCCAACGGCGTCTCGCTGAGCACGCCACCAGTGAGAGTGAGGAGGTGCTCGTGCTGCTCGTCGATGACAACTTTCAGTACCGGAGCCTCCGCAAGCGGTTCTTCCACTTGGCCCAAGATGGTACGACGCGGCTCTTGGCTCTTCGAACAGTCGGCCCGTGCGAATCTCACCCATGATGAATGCCCCTCCCCACCACTACCATCCCTCCTCCGTTCCCCACCTTTAGTGATGTGTGGGTTTGGCATTTTGTATGTTGATACGCCTCCAGAGATCTGTCGCGCGCGAAACCAACGGCGGAGTGGTCACGAGCGGGTTCCCGAGGAGGCCTTTGATCGGATGCTTGTTGCGTTCGAGCCTCCAAATGCCCCAGGCCAACCATTTGAGTTCAACACAGCGGTTGTGACCATTGGGAGTTGTCAGGTACCCGACGAAGCTGCCGACACACGAGCCGTGGGCGAAACCCTCGGTGCACTTGTGATGGAGGCAATGCGCGTCGCGCAGCAACACCAGCACGAGCTCGAGCTCATGAAACGCAAGCTGCAACAACAGGTGGGGCAAGCGCCAGTCGTTTCAAATGAACGAGGATCTGACGGAACCATCGCACGATTAATTCCAGCACCTCGATCAACAACGAACTCTGGGGAATGCCGTGAACCAAATTGATCAGGCATTGCGGCGTTGGATCTCAGCAGTCGTTCGAGGGGAAGAGACAACGATTCAAGTCCGCGGCAAGGCCCAGCGGGGACATCTCGCTCAATTTCTCAATGAGAGGCGCAAGTCATGCCTCGCCCAGCTCAAGACACAAAGCATCACGCCGAACGAGACTGCCGGTGTGATTCGCAACTTCAAGATCGTCTCGATCGAGGAGTATCTGACCGTTGGCGCCGATGAGGATGCTTTGAAAGAGCAGAGAAACACATGAGAACTCAGCGTGTCCCATTCGTTTTCTTGGTGCTCCTGACTCGTGACCCTTCAGCCTCCTCCAGTTCATCTCGAGATGACGGTTGACATCACTCAACGGTTCAACGCGTTTGTTTTCGTATGAGAGGAGCCGTTATCATCAGCGGTGTACGTCAGAAGGCGGTGGTTGAGCCCAAGTGAAACGAAGCGAAACGAGTTGAGGGTCTGGGCTCTGGTGATGATAACTGCCTGACACTGGGGAACAACTACTTCGCGCACGTGCTCACCCTTCAATCTGCACTGAAGCGATCGGGTCGACGGTTGACACGGCTTAGCTCTCTCAGTCCTAGCCACCAAGCAAGATGATGGCTCATGTGGTTGACGCGACGGACGTGGCGCATTTGCATTTGGAAGAAGCCAGTGATGGCGACGGAATCAGCCATGCGTCGGGCCCAAAGCAGCCGAGGGTCCGATCCCCCAACTCCCAGTCCCTACGGGCGGTCAAGATGGCGCTCCATGCCCCCAAGAGGGTGAAGTTCGTCACGGCAATTGTGTCGGTGTTGAGCGTGATCGCCGTGACGGTGGGGGTCGTCGTTTACTTCACCACCAGAAAACCGACCGACACTGTCGTCGCCACCATCCCAGTGGTCCCACAAACGGCTGAGCCGACTCCGTTTCTCAAGGTATCATTCGCGTCGGACGGAACGGCAGTCTTCGTACTTCAGAAGAAGCACTGGAACGAGTCGTTTATCGTTTATCCGACGGTGGTGAAGCATTCGGCGCCACCACACTCTGGAATGGAAAGGGGGAGCATTCTCCTCGACTCCAGTGACTATGTCTTCCACTTCGAGCAATCGTTCGACCCACGCTTCCTGTTGTTGGTCATGGAGAACCACCGGACCCGGCTTCGCAGCGACACGGACGAGTTGAAGAAGGCGTTCGATGACAGTCAGTGGCCAGGGTATATGACCAATGTGGCTATTTATCAGGAGACGGACGACGAGTATCTCTTCGCAACTGAGCCCTTCCTCTCACACGGCTTCTTCGTCTCGTCCAGGCTCGTGACAACGTACTTTCAGACGATTCCGGGGGGTTCCGAGTTCTTCCCTCGGAATGCCAATCTCCAAGTTGAGTACGAACTCGATGACGGCATCGTCTGGGTCAACTACGCCATTGGCCTGTTGCCGGAGATGGTGATGAACCAGCGAGTCGCCGATGACCGTGTGGGGTACTTCATGCAACGCTACACGCGCTACGGAGTGGACAATGCCGATCCGGTGAATGCAACGGCAGAAGGGTACCAGTACATGGACACAGACATCACCATCATCAATCGTCGACGCCTCGAGGTTGACTCACAGACTGGAAAGGTCAAGAACCCCGTGACGTACTACATTGATCCGTCCGTTCCACTGCGGTGGCGCCAGTCGTTTGCCGATGGTGTGATGGCGTGGGCCCCAGCCTTCGAGGCCATCGGTCTCAAGGATGCCATCAAGGCCGTGCTCCCCGGGGACAAGGACTGGCCCGACGATTACCGCATCGGCGATCTCCGCTACAACAGCATCTCGGTCATGATCTCCGATCAGACATATGCGTACGGTCCGATCGTCGTCGATCCCCGCTCGGGTGAGATTCTTCACAGTGACATCACCTTTGAGTATGGGTTCTTCAACGAGGTGGTAGCTGACTTTGACATCCGGTCGCCTGTGGGGCCACCGCCGGCGAGGCGGCGGGTCGAGGAGGCCACGTCCAGGGCCCATCGTCGAGGCGATCGCCAGTGCGGGCTCAGCAAGAACGCCCACTACCAGACCGACCGACTCATGGTCGGGATGCTGCTGGGGACCAAAATGGGCGCTGTCCCGGACTCGATCATTGGGCGACATTTTGCGGACATTGTGATGCACGAGGTCGGCCACACCCTCGGTCTCCGGCACAACTTTGCCGGTTCGGCGCAGATCTCGCGGGCGAACCTCGCGGACAAGACCTTCACGTCGGCCCACGGCCTCTCCACGTCGATCATGGACTACGTGGCCGTCAACATCTACTCGGATCTCACGAACGCGGCGGCAACGACGCACGATTTTTACCAGTCGGTCATTGGGGACTATGACAAGGCGGCTATCGCCTATGGCTACTCGGCCGTCGACGACGAGACCCCGGGCTATCGGAGCGCCAAGCTCTCGGCGCTGGCCCAGGCCGCGCCGCTCTTCCTCACGGACGAGGACACGGACACGTGGACCAACCCGTACGCCCAGCGCTTTGACATCTCGTCGGACCCGATTGACTACGCCAACGACCGCCTCGAGCTCGTCAAATCCCTCCGGCAAAAGTCACTCGTGGACAAGGTCGCCGAGGATGCCCCGTGGTCCAACTTGTGGCGCTACGAGCGGGCCCTGTTACGGATGGTCAATGCTTCGGTCGAGGTCGTGCGGCCGTTCATCGGGGGCGTGAACGTGACCCACGCCCACCGCAAGGCCGGGGAGACGGCCTACGCCCCGCAGTACGTCCCCAAGGCTGAGCAGATCCGGGCCCTCAACGTCCTCGGTCGGATCATCAGCGCCGACGCGGGGCTGTTCCCCGAGCCCAGTGCCTATGGGACCTACGTCCAGGCCCAGGGCTACGAGGGCGAGGACTGCGTGGCCCCGAGCAATGACTATGGCTGCCTCGCTCGCGCGAGCGTCAATCTGGACTCGACGATCCTCTACATCCGCCAGAATGCCATCGTCTCGGCGCTCTTCCCGGCCCTCGATCGGATCGTCGCCCAGGACGTCAACAGCCCGTTGGCCGTCGCGGATGTGCTCACGAGCGTCTACACGGCGGCCTCGACCCAGCCCACGGTCCCCCGGAACTCGGCGGTGCTCGGGTTCTTCCTTGACGTCCTCGTCTACCTCCGGGACAATGCTGACGAGGACCTCCGCCTCCGCGAGGCCATCGCGACCTTTATCAATGCGACCGTCGTCTAGAGTTGGTGTTTGCTGCGTGTGTGGGTCTTTGCGACTGGATAGAATCTGTTGCATACGATGCGATGATTGGCTTTTATTGACTGTCGTGCCAGCCACCCTGCGTTTTTTGGCTCGGGGCAATTGACGAGAAACACCATGCTCCGGCGACTCGTCCTCGCGCGCCGGGGGGTTCCCCGCCAACCGCGCGCACTCGCCAGTATCCAGGGCCAGCGCCGGGGATGTGCGTCCGGTACCGGCCACGAGGGCGGCATGGAAACCGCGGTCCGGGTCCGCTACGCCCCGAGCCCGACGGGCTATCTCCACCTCGGGGGGCTCCGCACGGCGCTGTTCAACTACCTCTTCGCCAAGAGCGCCGGTGGCAAGTTCATCCTCCGCATTGAGGACACGGATAAGGTGCGTGGGCGCAATGGGCCCTTGGAAGGACTCGTCACCCCTTGCTCACTGTCTGTCTACGTCTGTCGATTGATCGGTCGATTCCTAGACGCGCCAGGTGGATGGCTCAATCGAGGCCCTCGTGGAGAGCCTCCGGTGGTGCGGCGTCAAGGAGGACGAGGGCCCCAATGTCGGCGGCCCCTACGGCCCCTACATCCAGTCGCAGCGTCTCGAGATCTACCAGGAACATGCTCTTCGCCTGCTTGAGGTATGCCCTGGCGGTTGGACGAACGAAACTGAGAAAGATCGGAGGGCTCATCTGTGGCGGCTGTCATCATTGCCAGTCCGGACATGCGTATCGGTGCTTCTGCAGCTCGGAGCGCCTGCAGAACCTGCGAAAGTCCCAGTCCCGCCACGGCGAGGCCACCATGTACGATCGCGCGTGCCTCGGGCTGACGGACGCGGAGATTGCCGAGCGCGTCGCACGCGGCGACCCGCATACCATTCGCCTCAAGATCCCCGAGGGCAAGACCGTCGTCAAGGATCTGCTCCGGGGCTATGTGCAGTTTGAGCACAGCGGCATCGATGACCAGGTGCTCATCAAGAGCGACGGGTACCCCACCTACCACTTGGCCAACGTCGTCGACGATCATGCTATGAAGATCTCGCACGTCATCCGCGGCGAGGAGTGGCTCCCGTCGACCCCCAAACACCTGATCCTGTACAAGGCCCTCGGCTTTGAGGCCCCAAAGGTACCACGCGTCAGCGACTGGCCCCGCGTTTGGTCTCGAAGGGATGCTGAATCGCGTCTGGTGTTGCAATAGTTTGCCCACTTGGGGTTGCTGCTCAATGAAGACCGAACGAAGCTCTCCAAGCGCCAAGGTGATGTGGCCGTCGAAGACTTTCGAGTGAGTCTCCAGTGAACTTGGTTTGCTCGACGGTGATGAGGATATCCATGGCTGATTGGGGTCTTCCGTTGCGTATCAGGACAAGGGCTTCATCCCAACTGGCCTAGTGAATTTTGTTGCCCTCCTGGGCTGGAACCCTGCGGCGGGGAACAATCAAGAGGTCTTTGTGATGAAGGAGCTTGAGGAGCAATTCTCCTTGGACAACATCAACAAAGCTGGGTCGGTGGTCAACGTGGAGCGCCTGCGCTGGATCAATTCGCGTCACATTCGCGCGCTGTTCAGTGACGAGGCCAGCGCGGATGAAGACCACAAACGTTCCGTGATCAACGACGTACTCCCATTCATTGCCTCGGCTCTCGAGGTCAAGGACGTCGACGGCAACCCGTGCCTGACATCGTCGACACACGAGCAGATCCTCAACGAGTTTGGCGTCGATTATGTGTGGAAGGCAATGGACTTGATGAAGGAGCGCGTGAGTGTCCTTCCCGAATTCGGTCCACTGTGCACGCCGTTTTTTTCCGGTCCCGACTTTTCATCCGATGAAGCAATCGAGATGAAGAACAAGTATATCTCTGACGATACGGGTACGGAAAAAATTTCTACGCTAAGGAAAGTGGCACTTGTCGGGACTGATGGGATTCGTGGGAGTGGGTCTACAGACGATCTCATCAATGCAATTGTGGCCCGACTCGACGCTCTTCCAGAAGCCGAATTTACTGCGGTACGGAGTAAAAAGAAAAGCAGGCGAATGCGAAGGATACACGACGATTTAACCCATCCAAATTCTTGCAGGACCCGATCACGGCGGCCATCAAGGCAGTAGCAAAAGAAAGAAAGCTGGGTCTCAAGCAGTACGTATCCATTGGTGATTCTCGACACTTGCCACTTTCTCTGACTCGCTTCGTGGCGCAGAGTGCTGATGCCAGTTCGTTACTACCTCACGGGGATGGAGGTTGGTGCTGGGCTGGGCGACACAATCCAACTTCTCGGCAAGGCGACGACACTCCGCAGACTGAAACAGAACTGAGGAGAGCACTGGTGTTAGAAGAAATGCGTTTTCTGATGACAGAGAACACACCGGGTAATTACGGGAAGGGGAGATGATCAAGCAATAGACGTCTGACTGCCTACGATGGACAGCGGATGCGCCTCCGTGTTGAAGACGTGCGTGTCGAGGTTGACATACTCGACCTTGGGTCCGAGCAATAAATACAGATACTTGAGCGTCTCGGCGGTGAAGAACGTCTCCATCTTGTTGTCGTGGAATCGAGCCTCCCACAGCTGGCGGTCCCAGTCGTTGAGCTCCACTGGTCGATCGTCAACGTCCGCAGTGGTCGTGACATCACGGAGAATGGCGTAGCCATACCGGACCCGGCAATGGCGGTCGATGGCCGAGAAGATTTCCCACCCCCACTCCTGATACATGCCATCCCCCGTGATCGAGTGGAGGACAAAAAGACTCTCAACGACCTCGGGGCGGAGGAGGTGCTGACGCGAGCCCCCGACCTCAAGATCCGGTCCATCAAGAAACTCCGGTGAGAGCTGTGTAGGCTGCTTCTTGTAAAACGCCTCATAGCACGTCCGCATGAGCTCCTTGGCCAGCAGGAGATGCCGGCGGCTGACATCAGAGTACGTTTTTTCCAATCGTCGCGAGCCAAGTGCCAGCATCCCTGGGACAAAGCACGCGAGGTGTTGCATCTGATGCCGGGTATAGTGCCGTCCAATGTCGTAGTCGGCCAGGTAGTAATGTCCATCCTTCGACTGTTGCAACATGAGCTCCTCCATGCCGTCGACGGCATCGAGGTACATCCGCTTGAGGAGGTCATCGTCGCGCTGTCCGCTGAGGATCCAGACCTTGAGGAGGTACTCGTAGAACGAATCCCCGCCCGCGCCCATGGTCGCCGTGAGCCGCCCGAGGTAGTCGGGCGAGTCCATGGCCCGGAGTTGGTTCGCGTAGAGCCCATCGAGCTGAATCGACGTCTGCTGCACGAGATGCCTGTAAAACTGACGGGAGATCGTGTGGTACTTGGGGTTCCCGGTCTCTCGGGATAGATACTCAAACTCGAGCTGGTACGTCCCGGACTCGGCCAGGCTCCCGGCCCGTGACGACCGGTTCGTTGTCGTGTCCAGGAGGTAGTCGGCGCGGCCCGTGGTTGGGTCGATGGCCGGGAGCAGGCGCTCGGTGAGCTCCTGGGCCTTGTCGAGGAAGATCCGATCCCGGGAGAGGTCGTAGGCGCTCAGGAGGCCCCCGACCGAGCGGATGATGGTCTCGAAGACACTGATCTCGCCCATGCCGTCAAAGCGGAGCTTGGTCGCGACCCAGTTCCGGGCCTCATGGAACTCGGCCTGCATGCCCATGATCCAGAGCGTGTCCATGGAGTCGAGGATCATACACCCGACGCCCCCCCATGGGTTCACCGGGAGCCCCGTGAGCGGTGCGAGTTCATCCGCGCCAAAGGCCCGTGTGCGATAGTTGGTCCAGACAAACTTCATCGCCCGGCGCACGGCGTCGCGGCGCTCGACGTGGACCGCGCGCCTGGGTCCGAGGGCCTCGAGGCGGAGCCATCCCGGGGTCACCGTCGGCACCACGAGCACGGATGAGAGCGCCGCCGTTGTGAGGAGGCACAGCGCGACAAGCACGAGGAGCTGGCGCGGGGAGGCCCGACCAGATCCGAGGAGCGCCCGCACGGCCCCGCCGGTGGCCCGCGGGGACTCGAGGGGCTTCCACAGCGGCAGCACGTCGTCCTCCCGGCGGTACTTGAGATCAGACATTGGTTTGAGTCCAGGGTTCGTCTTGTACAGTGACACGGCGGACCGTCATCTTCAAAAGTCACTCGAAGACCTGGAGTGTCGTGGTATACACCATATAAAGTACGATTACAGAATAGTACCTATTTCAATACAGTCTGTCTCCCATCTTTAATACACTGTGGGATCACTGACGGCGGACCTTTCGGACCACGACAGGTCTCCGGACAGCGAACTTGCCGCCCTTGGATTTCAACTGTGGTGGCTGCTGCTGCTTTCGCGGTGCCTTCACGGACTTGATGAGTCTCTGGGCGAGGAGCTTCTTATGTGTCTTGGGCTGGGACTTGCCCGGCAGCAGGGCCTTCTTGACGGTCACCTTGATATTGCGATGCTGCTGCTGTTGTTGCTGCAAGAGCTTCTTTTTGGTGCGGCGGACGTCCGACTTGGACCGCACGAGGGTGATCTCCAGCTTGGGTCCTTTCCGCGCTTTACCGACACCTTGCCCAGGAAATACGATCTTGGATTTGGTTTGCTTGGGTGACAGCGACGGCTGCTGCTTCTTGCCAGTGGTCTTGTTGCCAAACTTAACCAGCGGGGCTTGCGATTTCTTTGCCTTTTGCGCCACAGGGGCGTTCGATTGCTTTGCCTTGGACGAAGCGATCGCCTTGATCTTTTTTCCAGCAGGCTGGGCCTTTTTGGCCCCCTTGACCTGGGATGGCGTTGCCTTGCTGGCCTTGGTCTTCTTGCTCTTCATTGCCCGTGTATTGTTGCCATTAGACGATTTGGTGGTTGTTGCGGTTGTTTCCTTCATGGGGAGCCCGCGCCTCTTGCTCACGAGGTCCTTGCGCTTTCCCTGCTGCTTGTCGGTAACCGTCTTCTTCTTCTGTGCTTGCTGCTGTGTTGGCGTGGGCTTTGCGCTCTCCTGCTTGACGGCTTCGCGCTTCTTGTGTTTGTTCTCCTTGCGACGCTCTTTGATGAGGTCATCTGCAGGCACCACACGCACCACACTAGAGTCAGTCTGACTGCGGGGTTGGCGCTAAACGAAACAAGATTCACATACGCACCGAGAGAGAGGCTCAAGCGGCTGTCAATAGCCGCTGACCCGAGGACAGCGGCGAACGTGGCAGTCGATGGGGCGCTGAGGGCGTCGGCGGCGGTCATGGCTCTCTGGATACGGAGACGTCGACTTGCGAGCTCTGTGTCGCTGCTTCTGTGGGGTCGGTGCGTTGGAGAATGACAACCGACTGGCGCTGGACGCAGCGTCGCAGCCGCAGTTCGATCTGGCGACGGACAGCGAGCGTCTTTTGCGTGTCCGCCCAGGTGCAAGATGCGAGTCGACCATTGCGGTCGTTTTATGGCCGAAAATATGGAAGGATGAAGGGGTTTCGACCAATCCCTTTTCGTGACCCCTCTCTTTTGACCAATCCGCGTTCGTTATCGGCGATCTTGTTGCCAAAAAAACACCAACCGTTTTCCAAGGTTTTTTCTTTCTTCTTTTGTTGGGTTCTTCGATATTACAACTGCCACCAAGACGATTGGCCGATGCTGGATCGTGCATGATGGAATGACCTCGGAGACAAGAGGCAATGCCGGTCACGGTTGCCCCGTCGAGCCGTCGAGGAATTCGAGCCCCGTGGCCGTGGCCTCGAGCTTCCAGTGCTCGCGGACGTGCTCGGCGTCCCAGAACTTGGTCAGGTGGCGCTGTCCTGAGTCGCAGAGCACGGTGACGATCGTATGGCCCGGACCGAGCTTCCGCGCGGCCCGCACGGCGGCGACGCAGTTGAGGGCACTCGAGCTGCCGATAAAGATGCCCTCGTTGCGCAGGAGGAAGCGGGACATCTCGACGGTCTCGTGGTCGGGCACGAGGAACGCATCGTCGATGGCCGCCAGCAGGAAGTTGTCCGTGAGACGATCGATGCCCACGCCCTCAGCAATCGTATCATAGCTGTGTGTGTGGAGGGATCGATTGCACAAGGCATCAGCCGGGACCAGCAGTTCGTCTCTCTTTTTGATTCGATGGAATCGCCGCAGGGAGCACGTACCGATGTCGGCGGATCTTGGCCTCTGCTTGCTGTGGCGCGTAGCAGACGTTGCTGCGGACCTTGTTGTACAGGCTCGAGCCCGGGGGATCAGCGAGGAAGACCTGGATGTCGGGGTTCTGCTCCTTCAGGTACGTTGACACGCCGGCGATGGTCCCACCGGTGCCTGGCCGAATGCGGGCGTGAGGCACGTACTCCAGCGATGACGTTGTCCGCAACCACGCACCTGAGGACATGACAAAAGCATCGACCTCGCCGTGCGTCTGCCGCCAGATCTCGGGGCCGGTGGTGGCGTAGTGGATGTCAAAGTTGGCCGTGTTCTCGAACTGATTGGCGAAGTATCCGCCGTCGATGGCCGCTGCTCGACGGCGGGCTTCATTCACGTAATGCTTGGCGTTCACAATCGACGCGGGTTTGACGAGCTCCACGTGGGCCCCAAATTTCTCGAGGAGCATGCTCTTCTCCTTGGCTTGGTCATCGGGCATGACGATCACGCAATTGTACGATTTGGCTGTTGATGTCGCCACGAATGATGCAAGCCTCAGTTTCAATCTTCCTCGGGCTGAGCTTAATCCCCACACAAACCTCGCGCGATCAGCGACAGACTGATTCCTGTGCTCCCTGACGTGCCCTCGACGATGGTCCCACCGGCCTTGAGCATGCCCCGGCGCTCGGCGTCCTCCACGATGCCCTTGGCGACCCGATCCTTGGAGCTCCCACCGGGGTTCATGAACTCGGCCTTGGCCTAGCTCAATATCATTGTCCACCGCCACGATTGGTGAGTCCACCACCGATGCGTGCGCGCCCCGAATACTTAGCGGAACCGCCGCCTGCGCACCAGAATCGTGCAGCCCGTGGCATCCGAGAGGCTCTTGAGCTCGACAATGGGGGTATTCCCGATGAGCCCTGTGAACCCCCGCGGGTATCGCGGCCGCCTGCTCGACCGCCGGATCCAGCCATCCTCAGCAGCGAGATCCAGCAGCTTCCATGCGGACAGCGTCGCCATCGCGAGGGCGAGTCCCCATTTCACTACCGACGCCGGCCAATGCGCTGTCGTGTCCATTGTTGGTCGTGTGTTGTTGGCTTGGGGTGAGTTTGATTAGCTCATTGAGGTTTCAGCCAATAAGACAGCGACGGTTCATATTATCCACCAATCTCATTGGTATCAACTGTCATTATTGAGGCTGGTTCGAGCTAACTCAAACACCTCATTTGAGTCGAGGCACACACCAAGTTCCTGAACCAGTCTGCAGCCCACGGGAGCCTCTGTTACAATGTGGATCAAAGGGAGACGGATTAGCAGCATTACTGACCTGTGCAGTTCGTCAAGGTCCAATCGAAACTGCAGGCGCATCTTCTCCGTGTCTGAAATCCCAGCACCAGTGGCTGCGCTCCGCTGGATCTTTCGGCTCTTGAGTGATTCTTCCAGTTCTTGGGCGGATTTGAGGATCTCGCTCGACAGTGAATGATACAGCTCGCAAATTGGGTCGACGATGGAGTGGATCACAGATTCCTTCTGCTCAACAGAGAAGTATGAACCCCATCGGTTCAAGAAATCCTCAAGAGGTCTGCACAGAAAAATCAGTTAGGCTGGCTCTATACACTGATTCTCATAGTACTCATACCGAATAATATTGGATACGTAGGTAGACGGCACTGTGGGTGGAGGTTTGTTGGTCATTTGATATTGCCCCTTGATTGTGCTGAACACCAATTGACGTCAGGGGCCGATGGCAACAACACAAAAAGAGATTTTCTTACCGAAGTGCAGGAAGAACCTTCTTGCATTCCTCTGCAACGAGAGCGGCAACTGCTGTCCAGCTTTGGTTTTCCAGATTGCGTAACGACTCAACGACCTGTGCGAATGCTTAGGTGAGTGACGATGCATATCAGCGTGTGGTGTTGGTACCAACCTCTTCGAAACACTCCTCAGCAAATGAGCTAGACGAATCAACAAAAAGGGATGTTTTCGTTTCGATCTTCGGCACAAGCTCGTTCATGATCTTCAATTATCGGGTGATTGTGAGATGGAGATTGCCCAAGGAATTGTGGTATGAAAAAGGAGTTTCGTACCTTCTCCGACAGCGTGTGAAAATCGGCTGCTGCGTACATAAGGTCCTCCTCGTTGGAAATGCCAACGAAATGGATGTCGCTGAAGTTGGGTTTACTTGATGATGTGACTTGAGCGACTGCCTGGTTGACTGGATCCGTCCAAACGGCGACAAAATGAAGGAGTAATTGCAAGCAAAATCGGGTGAAATCTGAGACTAGCGGAACGAGGAATACGGAGTCGTCAAAGCACGCTGTGACCGCACTCCAGGTTGAACGGGTGCTTGGAAAGTGAAATAGTTCGGTAGTCTCGACTTTGGTCGATTGGTGCGAACGTGGAACACCAAAGGACTTGTTCACACTGACGGCGAAATTATTGTAGCGGAGCTGAAAGTAAACTTCCATGTTCCACTTTTCCTTGAATTCAACAACACTCTCGTGGGTCTTGAAGCGGGTTTTCATCACGTCTGTGACACAGAAGTCCTCTATCTGTTCAAGAAAGCGCATGCTGATAGTATAGTTGTGGTGAAATCGATCAGGATCTGCCGTCTTGAAAATTACAGAGTGTTTAGCTGAGAGAACCTCACACAGTGGCTTCCAGATCGCGTTGCCAAGAATGTCCACAGAGCACTTGCTATCTCCACTGCACACAGGGAGTTGGAGAATATCTTTGAACTTCTGGCTGATAAACTCAAGAATTTCATCAAAGACGAATTGGAGCCCCTCACATGAGCCACGAGCTCGTCCGTCGAGTTTCCCACGGGTGATATTTTCTTCTGCGAATGGTTGAACAAGCAAGCGGGCGATCATCTCTTCAGGCACATGAGCTTTATGGAGGAGGACGTAGGATCGCAGCAAATAACTTAGAGTGCTCGCACTGATTAAATGATCGCGGTTGTAGAATGTGTCGGGAAAGATCTCGGTGGCAAATTCGGTCTCCAGGCGTCGAAGCAAAGTCTCTTCAATGACAGCCAACCTCTTTTCTTCTCTCTAGAAAGCAATAATTTAGTTGTCACGGTAACGACACATCTCGTGCTCTTGCTCATACCTGTACTGTGGGAATGTCAACCCCTTCGAGGAACTCCAAATCCAGGTGCAAGAGAAGGTGAGTGGCGCGCTCGAGCATCGCGCAGCTCTCAGTCGTGTTGCCTTCCCGATTGGCACGTTTGACGGCATCAAAGTTGTCAAAGCCGTCGTCATCATCAGAATCACATGCCTCCGACGACTGGGGCTGAGGCTCATCACCATCTTCGTCCTCAAACGATGGGATCTCCAGCAGTTCCTCCAACAACGTGATCTTCTCGGCGACACTGTGGAAATGATCAGCCCTCGACGTCAGCTTCGATTTCCCAACACACGACAATCCATCCGTTGCCACGGTGTCGGTGCCCTATACTGTACCTAATACTGAGCTCGAGATCCTGTTCACTCTGCTGGAGATCCTGCTCGAGCTGGAGTTGGCTGTGGATCTTGGTCTGGAGGGCGAGCTATTGGGTCCAAGTGATCACAGCGACTAAGTGTAAGTGCCTCTGGGCGTGTCGACCATTCGGTGGTTCCGAGTGAAAATCGTGGAGGCGGCAGTACCAGCATCTTCTGGACCTGGTCGACACGCTTGAGGATGGCCTGGAGCGGCGCGCGGACCGAGGACACGGCCTCGTCAACGCCCTTGAGCTTGGAAGACAGCTGGAGGAACTCGGTGTAGTCCTCGTTGATGATCGCCACGAGCTGTTGTGGGGCATTTCAAAGCAAGACCCGTCCGGTCATCACGTGTGATCACTTTCTCCAAGAAAAACCCGGAGCGGACCTGGTTCTCGAGGGTCGTCTGGAAGGCCCGGAGGTCCTGGTGGATGGTCTCCATGGGACTCCGCGTGCGACAGTCCTCGAGGAACCCCGCGACGTTAAAGTCCTCATGGGCGAACGCCTCGACGTCGAAGCAGTAGGTCCCCGCGCCCATGACGTTTGCTGCTCGTCTTGCGTTTTTGGATCCCCTTTCAGGATGATGCACATGGAGCGATCTTCTATTCAGGTAGTTTACAGTATCTCCCAGTGCCCAATTTGTACCCCCCTATTATAGTATTTGTCACCCCTTCCCTTGAACCATCTTGCAGTTGTCATCAGGGCTAGCACGACCAGAAGTGAAGTGACGTCCGGCGGGCCGACGATCGGAGAGAAGTCGTTCGGATGCTGCAGTCGCAGATGCGCGCGCCGCCGTCGGGAGCCGCCGCGGGGGACGAGGACAGCGACGGCGGCGAGTACATCGGCCCCGGGCTCCCGTTCGACCGGAGCGTGCAGTCGCTGCCGCCATCGCGGAGCGGCGTGGACCCGGATCCGTCGCGGTGAGTAATGGCCCCTCACACACACAGCGCGCTGTGTGGTGCCGGTGGCGTCGATGCCAATGCCGTTGGACAGCTGCCAACACCGCAGCGCAACGCACACACACACACACACAGAGGATCACGGACGATGCGAGGACTGACGCTCGGATGGCCGCAGGCTCACGACGTTCCCAGTCCCGGGCTTCTTCTCGTCGACACTGCAGGTAATTGTGAATGAGGCGTTTCCTGGTGTCGTGAGTTTGTCTGTTTAGCCTTCTTGACCCCTTGGCCATGTTGCCCACGTGTGTGATGACGCAGCTCGTCAAGGACACGACCTTGGGCGCCGCGGATCAAGTTGGTGCGTCCGTGGTCGCGTGTGTTGTGCCATCGCTGGTTGGGGGCCACTCCTGACCCGCGATGCGTGATAGCGTCCGTCGTCAAGCCCCGTGACATGCCCCCCATGTCCGCGAGTCAGTATTGGATGCCCGATCACCTCTGCAAGGTCGGTTCAGTGGCGCGTAGGAGCACGACACGTCGGGATCAAGACCCCGTTCTTCTCGTAGTTGGCAGGCTCGTAGTCAGACTGATCACCTGTACCATGCTGTGCTCGCGGCAGGTCTGCTACGACTGCGGGGCGGCGTTTTCGCTGTTTCGGCGGCGCCACCACTGTCGTCTCTGTGGGCAGATCTTTTGTTACGAATGCAGCAACCAATTCATCGACGGCATCCCCCACGGGTTTAGCGGGATCATCCGAATATGCAAGTTTTGTGCAAAGTATGTCATCGGCGAAGAGCAAAAGCATCGTGGAAGTAGTGGCGACTCGCGGCACCCCAGCGCCGAAGATGCCTCTCTGACGGGTGCAAATGCGGCGCACGACGTGGGGGCCGTCCCACTAGCTCCTGTGTCGTCGCCGTTGCTCTTTTCCCCCGTCCACAGCGGCGGAGGAGCTGCGATCACCAGTCAATGCGACGACGGCTCTGAGGAGCTTGACAGCCCAGCTCTGGATCCAGATGTGCTCCTCGGCCCTCCTCCACTGTTCACTATTCATTCCACTGAATCGATGGACTTCGACAACGCTGATGCTGTCGGCTCACAGCGCACATTCAACTCGCGACCATCTCTCTCTCGGCGACGGCGTTCCAGTGCAGAGCTTCTCGGTGCGATCGGTAGCAGTGGTCTCCTCGAGTCCGAGCAAGATCTCTCAGCCAAGCCACTCGGCGGTCGCCCGCAGCGGCCATCCTTGACCAGAGAGAGCCTCTCTTTTCGGATCAAGAGTGATATGCATACACAAAACGAGATTATCCTCGACAAATTCATGGTACGAGTTGGCTAATGGAGACGCGTTAATTGCAGATTTCTCATGTGTCTGTCAACAGCAAGTTGCTCACGAAAGGATCCGAAGCGGGATTGAGCGATCAGTTGACCGAGTTGCGAAGTACTTTGCAGGGGATGGCATAGAAGTGAAGCGTTTAGTTTCCAGTCTGCAAGATATGGCGTTTGTTGTCACTGGCCATTTATTATTTAGCATGAATTTCCGATCACCAAATGGCTTCAACTTCTCAAAGCTTGTCAAGGTGAAAAGCATCGCCACCACCGAGCGTGCTCATAAAGACGAGAAGGATCGCTATAATTTCAAATGGCTTGCTGGCTGCATTTGCCACAAGCAACTTAGTCACAAGCAAATGGCTCGCCAAATCGCAAATCCGCGCATTCTCGTTCTTGCTGGAGGAATTAGCTACGATCGATCTTTCGACTCGAACAAACTGAGCTCACTTGACACGTTAATCGAGCAAGAGAAGAGCTACATGGGTATTCTGGTCGACAAAATTTCGGTTCTGGAACCAGATGTCGTATTTGTGGAGAAGACAGTCTCACGTCACGCACAGGAGCTTCTTAGGGAGCGCGGTGTCGCTATCGTCCTCAACGTCAAACGCGACACTCTCGAACGCATTTGCCGCCACACAGGAGCCACAGTGCTAACTTCCGTCGACCATGTCGACCAAGAAGACCCTGTCGAAGTGATCGGTACCTGTCGATCTTTCTATGCAAAAACGGTTCCTGTGTCTATCGATGATGACTCAGAGTCATCAAATCTGATCACCCCGAGGGGAAAGACTGAAACACACTTATATCTGGACGGATGCGACCCGCTGAACGGTTGCACTGTTCTCATCACTGGTCCTTCAAAAAAGAAACTTCGTGTTCTCAAATCATTGATGAGAAGTGTCTTGACGCTCACCTACCGTCTCCTCTTAGAAGCACACATTTTATCGCAGCTGGATATTGGTATGGGTGAAGGCTGTTTTCAATCTTTTGCTGATGGTAAGGAGCGTGTGATATGGTGCACGATTAGTACTTCGCGGCATCACGAAAGTTCGAACGGGAAATCAAAATATTACCAGTGCTCCGGTTCCAAACACATCGGAATTGCAACCTACTCCGAAGACGATGTTTCCCTGGGTAGTTTCCTTGTGAAGGAAATGGAGGCGCTGGCGTATAAATGTCATGTGAGTGCCAGCCATCGCGATCACTGAGCTGTAATGGTCTGACCATCACTTGCTCCTGCAGAATCCAAAATGTAATTACATGATGGTTGATCACGTCCAAACGTTCAGCTCTCGAATCGGAGCAATGACGGTTTCGTTTGAAGAACTGCCCGATCAAGGAAAAGAATCACCAAGCAATCACACAGGTTCCTGTGAGACAGATCTAAATTTTGACTCGACAGTTTTGACCACATTGACAAATATCTCTACAACGAACTCTCCCAGCAACGTTGAAGAAGCATCAGAATGCCCGACAATTGTGTACTGGCGTTGGTGCCGCGAATGCGCATGTGTGGTCACTCCTTTTATTCCTCTGCAAAAGTATGTTTACAAGTATTCCTTTGCGCGGTTGTTGGAAGTGTTCTTCTCGGACCACGAAGGCGAAGCAGCACCAACAACAACTCATGTGAAGTGTCAACACGACTTCATGGTGTCCCATGTGCTATTCTTCAACGTTGGGGCGTTCGTAGCGCGATTTGATTTCGGTCGACACATCCCGATCAGGATTCTGACCAGTACACCAGGAGAGGGCGAAGTCGAGACAAACCATGGGGAACAGGGCATTCGACACGCTGTTCAGTGGCGTACTCTGGCATTCACAACGCTCATGGAGAGTCTTGTTTCTCACTTCCAAGAAAAAATCGATCAGATTCAGCAAGCAGTGGAAGGCTGCGGTGACCATGACGAACTCTACACTCGACTGTTGATCGAGGCAGAATTTGTGAAGAAACTCATTGATGGCGATCGAAACACACTGACAGGAAAACTGAATCAAGCCGACACTTTGCCGCCAAATGCACAATTGTGGGGTTTGAACTGCATGAAGAGAGTGTTATATCATATGTCGTGCAAGTGGATTGAAGAGCTACTGAAACTTCGCAAGTTAATCAAGACTAGTGTGTCGAAAGATCAAGTTGGAACCCCTGCGACTGGATCGTCGTTTCAACTTAGTGGTCTAACATTTAGCACGCCCAATGCGCTCTCTCCTGCTCCATCCCCTCGTGTATCGAAGACGCTGAGTCCGAGAGCATTTCGCGATGCAACTGTCGGCACAAATCGACCAGAACGATCACGCTCAGCTCATGCAAATTCCGACAGCGCCTGCATCAACGGCTCTACCACGGACAGGGATTCGATTGTAACTTCAGCAATGCAATCTCCTGGAAATTCGTTGAGCGGCACGCCAGTCGCGCTTCGTTCTTCACCACCAACCAAAACAGAGGCCAAAGAGGTATGTTCTCTCACACGTATTGTTTTATGGTGTTGTCGATCACTGACAGATTAAATCTGTTTCACAAAATTTTGTGAAAGGTACAGTCCAGCTGGAAGTCGGTGTTGTGGGACATATACAGAGTTCTTGGAAGATCAACACCAGGCGACGATTTTGACCTTCACCTGCCATCTGAGCTAGTGGAAGGGCATCCTTCTTTGCCTGCTCAAGATGACAATCAAGTCATTCTTGTCAACGGCAGCGAGCCTATCACTTATGTTGCCTACGCACTTTGCACAGAGAGCTATGACGAGCAGCTCGGAGCGTGGAAGTTTGCAGTCCACAAAGAACTGGCAGCATCAGAAGAAGAGCCAACACGAAGACAGCTTCCAGAGTTGATGACAGCTCAAGAAGGAGGATGGCTGCGTGCAGCTCTGGAGACGCCGTCAAATATGCAGTTTAAGCATGCAGCCATCGATATTCCACGTCATGCGTCTTTATCATCGGGATCAGTAAGTTCGTCAATGTGGGAGTTTACAACAGTCGCGTGTTTCCCACTACAGGTAAGTGCAGAATCAACATGCATCCATCCCAGTCAGCTAGCTAACCACGATTTGCAGTTTGAAGCGCTTCGAGAACTGTACTTTGGCAGCAGAACGGATTTCATTTTCTCGATTGCCCATGTGAACAACTGGGAGGCACTTGGAGGGAAGTCTGGGGCTTCGTTTTATCGTACCCTAGACGATCGGTTTGTCGTTAAGCACGTCACAGCCACCGAATTTCAGGTGAGTGGTGTGCTCACAGAGTACTATTAGAAATACTGATAAGTGGCTGGATTGCTGGATTTATGTTCCCGAAGAGTTTTTCAGATGTACTACCAACCTACTTCAAGTATATGTCCAAGATCTACTACGATAAAGAACCAAGTGTTATTTCGAAGACAGTTGGGATGTACCAAACGACAATCACCAGAAGAGACACAGGACAAAAAACTGTCCATAATATTGTTGTTATGGAAAATGCTTTCTTCCAGAAGAGCGTCACTCAGATTTACGATCTGAAAGGAAGCTCGCGTAACCGATTTGTTAAGCAATCAGGTGAAGAAGGCAAGTCCCAGGTACTGCTGGATGGCAACTTTGTTGAGTTCACTGGAGGTATGCCGTTACCAATCCTTGCCGAAGATCACGACTTCCTTGTTCAAGCTATCAAGAATGACACAAGCTTCTTGAGCTCAATTAACATTGTTGATTTTTCGCTCGTCGTTGGATTTGGCTCCAGCAATGGGGAGAATAGCAAGATCTCGCGGATGACAGTTGGGATCATTGACTATCTACGTCAGTTCGACTTTATCAAAAGAGTTGAGAGCGTGAGTAAATCTGTCGGGATGATTGCAGGACAATCTTCTCCAACGATTATTGAGCCAGTTCTGTATTGCAAGCGCTTTACTGAGGCAATCAAGAGGTATTTTATGCCGGTGACACCGATCTCATCGAATCGAAACGACCACCATGAATTAAGAGATATTCCCCGGTCTGGAGGCCTCTAAGTGAGCAGGTCTTGGAGGGGGAGCAAGTGCGAAGGATAGTGTTTGAACATGTGCCGCGACCGAGATCAACGGAAGAACGCATCGACATCTTGTGAATTGAAGTGCATGACGTGCGCATGCTGTCCTGTGGTACGAAGAACCCACACTGCGTCCACGGAGATCGTTTGTGTGTGGGAACTTCAACGAGCTCACAACTCGAGTTTTGAGCATCGCTGCGACAGTGGATCCCTCACCGATCTTCTCGTCGAATCGAATACAGTTGATTAGTTGCGACTCAGTTTTTGTGAATGAAAAGTGGAATTTTGGGGGTGGCATGACAGTGACGATGAAGGATGACGGCGTCTTCCTCTGCAAATCTTTCGTTGGTGCAGGAAACGCTGGTGTCAGAACAAGATGCTGGATGATAGCGGCAACAATGCGTGTCGTATCTTCATGAGCGATTGGGTTTGGCAGGAGCACTGCACTTTGACCCATTGTGCTTACATTTCGCAGGTTAATGGCACTGATACAGTCAGATAACGCGAAAAATCCTGTGTTCGTTCCACCACTGGCGTCATTCGAACGAAAGGAGCATTCCATGACACAGTCACCGTCGTGATTAACGAACCCGATCTGTTCAATTAGTGCCCGCTTGTTATGGATGATCAACTCGTGACCCAACAGCGACTGGCCGTATGAACAGTTCCAATATCGAATTAATCCCAAAGTACTCTCACGGGTAAGGAAGCCAGGATACAGGCAACACTCATACATATCGTAGGCTTCGAATTTAAAAGACAATCCGCACTGCACAGAACACAATCAGAAAAAGAACACAAAAACCTTGGCATCCGTATTTGTCAAACCTTGTCAATCGCAAGCATCACTCGCTTCCCGCTGATTTCAACACCTCGCTGATATACTCGCTCCGCCTACATGGGCAACGTGAGCATGTCAAGTCAATGTGTATTGATGCAATACGCACCATGAAGAAGGTGAGATTCCCATCTCGGAATGCCTTGGCTCGCTTTCTGCCTTGATGTCCTCGATATATCCGTTGGATGCTTATTGCTTTGGAGTTCCACGTTTTCACACGGTTTCGATGAGCGTAACCACGAAACACTCTTTGAATAGATATGGCACCAAGCCGCCGACGCTCTCGCAACAAGAAGGACGTCGTAAGGTGTTCGTGCCATTTCGTGACCTGCGCCTGGCGAATCGACAGCAACACTCGTTCGCGTCTAATAGATGCTCGTACTCGAAATCCGCGAAAAAGCCGTTGTACATTGATGGCTTGATGAGATTCCAGGACTTGTCGCCGATGCAGATGCCGAGTTTTAAGTATTTGGGGCAAGATGACTATCCGTTGGTGATTCATACACTTAAGTGAAGTACTCGTTTCATGCTCATTGCTCGACTCGTCCAAGAAGGCACTCGCAAAGGCTTCAGTGTGTGGAAGCGCGAAAACCAATTCCTTCAACAACTGGTCAGCTTCGTCTCTGCTTAATCGCAACTTCGAGCGCGTTTCTGAACTACGAGCAAGTTGTTCGGGGCGAGTGACGAGCCCGTGATATTCACGTTGGAATTGTTGAACGAGCGCTGTGGAAAAATCTCGCTCCCCGCCAGAATGCTTCGAGTTATGAGCAGATCTTGGCTGCCGAGAGCTTCTCTTCGCAGTGGTACCCATTCCACTATTTTTCCATGATTTTGGCGGGGCTGGTGTGTTTTCAGTGCTTGCTTCACTTGTTATTATATTCACGACTTCGTCATCGGTCAAGTACAGCGCATTAAATCTGCAAAGGTTCTCTTCTTCGGCAGGATAAATAGACGTGAACTGGTTCAGTCTTGAAACCATGAACTTGACTCGTTCCCCTCGCTTTTCTATTTGGATCACTTTTGAAAACACATTCACTTGCTTTGTATTGAAAACTGACCAAAAGCGATGAAAATTGAGTAATAGACGGTCTAACAGAGCCAAACGATGGAGGTATCCTGGAACCACATACTCTACAGGTGGTAAAGAGAGTGCTGCACGATAGCAAGACTCTGCACGGCTCAATTTTCCACACGACTGCGAAAAAATTGCCAAGTCGAGCAATACTGCAGCATCGTTGCTGCGAAGTTGCAATGCGGGAAACAAGTAACTGTTTTCACACTGTACAAGATTGGGTCAAATTGTCCGAACACCACGAATCTGGACAGTTGCTTACCTCGAGAATGTCTTCATCGTTAAAATTCAAAACATTTTGGGCTCTCCGTAGAAACGACATTGAGACATCCAAGTCTTCGCCAATCACTTGCAAAAGAACAGCGTAAAGAAAGAAAAACTTAGCAGACGCAGGGAAAGCTTCCATTCCCATGCGTGCGAGCCTGAGTGCGCCGCGATAGTCATGTAAACCCACATATCTCGTCATGAAACAGTGAAACAACGTTTTCTCGATAAAAAAAGAATTGGGATGACAGCCCGCACAGTGTGACTGCCAACGGTGGAGCTCGCACATTCTGAGTAGCTCCTGTGAGTGCCGGTCACGATTGGCTCGGATCATTGCCGCTCGTTTCCGTGCCCGTGCTCCACGATAGCATCGCTGAATAACAATAGTAGCCTGATGTCGTCGTTGCTGTAACATATCTGAGATCAAACTCCAAAATCGTCGTCCTCGATATCGACGTTGAATGAGCACCACTCCTTCGATGAGTTGGCGAGCTCGTTCATATGCCAGTAGGTCTCGGGTCCTGACCCCACGAAGCCAAGCCTGGATGAGGGTCGCAGCTCGGTGCTTCTTTGCCATGAGCCGCCGTACCACTCGTTGAGAAATGACCAGACGACGAAATACAAACTGCAGCGTCCGCGCTGCTCGCTGGTGACGTGGGCCATCTGGCCGGGTGAGTCGACATCTCGTCGTGTACCCTCGTATCACGCGCTGGATCTGGATCGCCGCGAAGATGCACTCGTGGCCATACGTCCTCGGAAGATGACGAGCCGTCTCAGGAGTCCGCATGACGGGGGCCGCTGCAGATGAATGCTTGATGACCGAGTGCACCAGCGTCAGGACCTGGCGATCCAACAGCGTGAGGTCGTGCGGTGCGACCACCCGCCGGCGCCGGCTCCTGCGCTGCCTCGTGGGCTGCGTCACCGTTTCCTTTGTAGCTATAATGCGGCTCTGCGGTGTGCTCGTCCACGTCGCGTCCTGTTGACGGGTGTGGGGTTTCGTCGGCACCAGTGAGCGCATCTCGTGGTGGAGCAACGGGAGCACGCGAAGGGGCTTCGCGTGGACTGCGCGACGATCTCCGACTCCTTCATCCTCATCTTCATCGTCTTCTCCATCGTCCGCAACCGTCCGATCGTCGGAGGCCACGTATCTCGTAGAGCGATGACGCCGACGCGCGGGCATGGCCCTTGTCATGTCCTGGTGGGGTTGCCCAGTTGAAGTGGCCCCTCAATGAGAGACCAACACTCCTCGAACACAACTTGTGTTTGATTTAAACACATCAGTTGTATCAACATTTGGAATGTATCATTCCCGTTTGAATAAAACATGAAAAGCCCAAAAAATGCGATCTTGAAAAGTGCAAAATACGCATCAATCATTTCGCGAGTCATGGCCGGCGGCGCCGAGAGCGGGCGGGCGTTCATCAGCTACGTCGCCCCGCAGCGGCTCTACGGGCTGTGCTGGGGGACCAAGCAGAATGAATTCCGTCTTGCCGCCTCGACGTTCATCCCCGGCGAGTACGTCAACAAGCTCCAGGTACGAGATGAGCTTGTCAGGGTGGCTGTCCCATGACCTTTGCCAGCAATGGTGCATTGAGCGGCGAGGCCTAACCAGGAACACTGCCCGTGGCGTGTCGTGCATCGATCATGGTCATAGATCCTCCACCCGGGTCCAAGCGGCAAGGAGCTCATCAGCGCCTTCGAGATCGACCATCCGTACCCGCCGACCAAGGTCATGTGGTCACCGCAGTCGTTCAACAACAGCCTCGACTACCTCGCGACCACCGCCGACTACCTGCGGATCTGGACGGTGACCGACACGTCGCTCGAGCGCCACGCCACGATCTCGAATGTGCGTCCGATGAGAGAGCCACGTTTTTTTCTCGCACAGGCGCCGCACCGATTGACCAGGGGGACTGAACGCTTGTGCGATCCGTGTTTGGTCATCGCCAGAAACGGAATCCCGAGACGTGCGCGCCACTGACGTCGTTCGACTGGAACGAGGCCGAGCCGAGCATCATTGGGACATCGAGCATCGACACGACCTGCACGATCTGGGATCTCAACGTACGTGCTCGTCGTGGGTCCGTGGACTCGGCCCGTGACAAGGGCACATGTGTAGAATTTCTCGGCCCCCAAGCAGCAGATCATCGCCCACGACGACGAGGTCTACGACATGGCCTTTTCGAAGGAGGCCCATGTATTCGGCTCCGTTGGGGGCGACGGCTCGCTGCGGATCTTTGACTTGAGGTGCTGGCGTCGCGACAATTGGGTTTCTTGCATAAGTTGTGGCTGATGAGGCGCGCGAATGATGTAGGTGCCTTGAGTCAAGCACGATCGTGTACGAGTCCCCGGAACTGAAGCCCCTGCTGCGAATCGCGTGGAACAAACAGGACGATCGATACTTGGCAACCATCACTGCCGGGAGCCCCAAGGTCGTCATCCTGGATCTCCGCAACACGACCCGGCCAGTGTTCGAGCTGAATCAGCACACGGCGAGCGTCAACTCAATCTCGTGGTCCCCCCATTCCCGCCTGCACATCTGCAGCGCTGCCGAAGACCAGACCGCGATCGTGTACGACATCTCGGCCTGCGCGAGTGCCGACATGGGCCATGGAAATGGTGGGGCGTGGAGTAGCTCGGTCTTCTTCCGATCCAAAACCTCGATCAATCAGATTCGGTGGTCACCGACGCAGCAAAATTGCATAGCCCTCTGTGATGAAGAAGCAGCGCACGTTGTTCAACTGTAACCTCAAAGAAATGCACTCTATTGCTCAAGGTTGACCATCCGTCAGCAATACATAAACTTGCCGGCGGGACTGCAAGGAAGGAACGGGACGACCTCGACTGTCAGGACCGATGCCGGAATGCCGAGCTTCGACGAGGCAAACGACACAAGCTCGTCGACTGTCGTCCGTGCTTCATCCGCAAGAACGACGCGGATCCTCAGGATCCTTTCTGCAGTGATGGGTAGGCCTTGTGGTGACATCAGCGCGAGGACGTCGGTCACACTTGGGTGAAGCCGGAGCGCCTCCTCCACGGTTTCCGGGCGTAGTTCTCCTGGTGTGTCGCCATTGATGAGGTGAAATGCAGGGCGAAGTCGACCAAAGAGCCACAGCTCGGTGATGTGTTGGCCCTCTTCACGCGCGCGGCCTCGGTCGCTCGTTCGATGCGGAGCGTCATTGCTGAGCTGGAGGCTGCCATCAACGACGTAGCCCATCGACTGCCACGGGGTCCACACAAGGACCTCGCCATCGTCTTCGACGTCGACTCGGACACCTGGCCAGAGCGTTCCGACGTAGGTGCTCTCTTCGCTCTCCATGAGCTTGGATTCAACGCCAAACCTCCTCCCGTGCAAATACCACGCGGCAATGTCGCCCGTTTCGGTGGATCCGTAGTTCTGCATAAGCCCCAGGCCCGTGTGCGCGGCCGCCCGGCGAAAGAGATCCAGTGACAGCCGCGTGCCTGCGCAATACGGCACATCAGCAAAGAGGGGCGCGGCGGGCAGATCCAAGAGCCGGGTATACGTCGCCGGGGTCCCGTAGACAATCGTGAAAAGGTCCGCTCGAGTGGCGAGCAACGAATGCAGGGATTGCGCATCCGAGGGAAACACAAGCTCCGATTGCTCAGCCCACGGCGACGTGAGCAACGTGAAGACCGCGTTGATGGAGTAGGCGTGTGAAATGGGAGTGGCGCAGACGATCCGTGCTGGTCGATCCGGGAAGAGCTGCTCATGAGTGGACTGGCCCTGGAGTTGCATTCGCCGCCACGTGCAGGCGACGATCTTCGGTGGACCGACGCTTCCCGATGTGAGCAGGCACACCACGCCGTCGGCTTTGACCACTGGGTCCTCGAGCCACGCGCGGTTGGCAGGCGCAGCGTGTGGGGCCGATTCGGGCTCCTCCCATGCGCGAACGGCCCCGATGGAATCGTCGACCTCGACGATCTTGGTGATGCCGGTCTCTTGGACTACGCGGGGCAGCAGACCCACGCGGCTCTTGCCGACAAGGACGCACGTGCAACGGAGCTCCATGGCCCCGAGGAGGCAGGCCACGCTCGTGCGATCGTTGTCCATCACGAGCACAAACGCCGTCGAATGGGGGATGCCGCTGGCCTGGAGGAGGCGGACGCCGAGGGGGAGAAGCACGCGTCGGAGGCCTCCGGTCAGAACCTGCGGCGATTGGGCCGTCGACGTGATCGGCTCTGGACCCTTTGTCGCTCCGGTGGTGGGGTCAAACACCCCGAGGCGGCCATTCCGGACCCCAATGACCGACGTCATTGATCCCAAGTCGTGTTGCTGTGTGGTGTAGGAACTGCGTCAGTGACCTCCGACATGGATACTAAGCTAGCCTAATCCGTGGGTTCGCTTCCTGGCTGGTCGAGCACGACGAATGCACACACAACGATGAGCGACAGCAGCAGTAATAGCGGGAGCGACGATGATAACGACCACGTGTTTAGGCCATCGGCCGCCGCGCGGGAGATCGCCAGCAGCAACAGCCTCTGGGAGTCGTCGGACGGCGAGGGCAGCGGCGATGGGCCCGACAGCAGCGACGAGTCCTTGAATGGCCTCCCACTGGCCCAGAAGGACCCATACGAGAGCGAGACGGAGTCCGAGGCCGACGAAGACGACGAGGCCACGACGAAGGCCGATCCCTCGCTCGCTGTAGTCGGCGCGTCATCGGATGCTCAGAGCCCAAAGGCAGGTGGTGGCGTTGCGCAAGAGCCCGCGGCGGTCGATGATAACGGTGACGAAGACCCCGGCGGGGGCGACAATGGCCACTCGCAGCGCCAACGGCCATTCGAGGATCCATGGGACGAGCCCGACGACGACGACAACGACGATCAAACGTTCGAAGAGGAGGCCAACGAAGCGGTCGAGGAAGTGCAGGAGGAGGAGGAGGAGGAGGAGGAGGAGGAAGATCTCGGGCCGTTGCGACGCCCGCGTGACCGGATCGATGCGATCAGCACCATCCGCAAGCTCGAGCGCACGTACATCTCCACTGCGGAGCTGCTCGCTATTCGACAGGGCGGATACGTGCAGGGCCCCCCCGTGGCCTACCCAATGACCAGACGGGACCAGTGGAAGCGGTGCGTGCAACTGGGGGGGGGGGCGAGTTATGATGTGTGACTCTGAGCATCTTTTGATGACATGCCGACAGCAAGTTCCGGTGGCCCGTGCACGTGCGAAACGTAAAGAGAAAGAGGTTCGTGGTGTCAAAAACTTTGCGCCGTTGCAGGCTGGGCACTCGTGATCTCACTTTCCGTGTTCGATCGTAGTTTCGCGACCAACTTGGACGATATCAGCATGGAATACGAGATTGAGATTCCCCGCATCAATGCTGCGGATGCATCACCCGGCGCGGCGATTGAATCCGCATTCCATGAGGCACTGGCGCCGACTGCCCGTCCGCTGGCGGTAGCAGCGGTCACTGCAATCAAAGAATCCGGGGGAGCAGACTCGGCTCAAACGGTGCCTCCTTCCCAGCTACAAGCGATTGCTCGAGTTGGGGGGATCTTTTCGGACCAGTTGTTGGAAGCCATGCTCACGAAGAACGCGGACGCCCTACAAGGCGTGGATCCTTCGTTTTCCCAGCAATGTTGGTATGTCACGACTGAGATCCACGGGTCCTGTGGCAATCGGTACATGTGAAATGACAATGCTTGCCGGGCGATAGGACCCCGCTACCTCGAAGCAAGAAGCCCATAGCCAACTGGCGTTTCGTCCTGGAGTTGTTGTGCCGAACAAGTGCTCACCCCAGTTACGCACCGGCAGATTCAGCGTACCCTCGAATTCAGAAGCGGTCAGTACTCGCTTCGTTATCACTTTGTTTTTGGTTTTGCCGGGCCTAATGCAGAATTCAATTAAGGACGTTGCTGCGCATTCGTGATCGTCTCAAGGCTCTGTACGGGGTGACACGGCAAGAGATGGACAATGTATTCTTCGATATGGTCGGCCGTCAGGAAGACGTACCCGACTTGGAGGATGAAGACATAATTGCTGTTTGATTGGGTCTCTTACAACTAAATCTGGTAGAAGTTCGGCAGTGGGTGGCGGCTTACGTCTTCAATGCCTTCTTCTTTCGCTTGTACTTGTCAAAGTACGCCTGGACCTTCTGGTTGTAGTTTTTGTCCCGCTTTTGCTGGTTGGCGGTCTTGACAACAACTTGGAGAACGTCTTCATCCTCCAACCGATGGTCCTTTCCAACACGCTGTGGGTTGTACTTTGTACTGGTGCCCCACACAAGGCCGTAGTTGAAGTTGTCGAGCATATCTTTTGAGATCTGCAGCCGGAGAGATAATATGAGTTTTCACGCACGGAATCATCAACTTCATTGGCAAGCCGCACCGAAAGGCAAGCAGAGCTGACCGAAGTACCCTTGCGCTGTGTCGACAGGACTACTGGTTCATCGAATTGTGGCGTCTGCAACAAGAAGGCGATGACAAACTTGGCAATGACATCGTGCCCAGCTGCCTTCATACCTCGCCACGTCTCTTTGTGTAAACACGAGTAAGTCCCATGTAATCCCACATCTTGGCCAAAAGCGTGTCAAAGTTCAACTGCATCCACAGCCATCAGTACCGGATACCGCAAAATCAACTCAGGGGAGTGAAGACGCACTGCTGGCCGATCACCATGCTCGCATGCAATAACCGTCGAATGCGGCAGGCGCGCGAGCCGATCAACATCCTCAATTGTGATCGTATCAATCTTGTTGTACACATACAAGCACTTGATGTACTTGCGGTTCCCCTCGATGACATCGATCAAGTCGTCCGTCGAGGCGTCCTCCCGGAAGAGCAATTCACAGTTGTGGATTTTGTACTCGTGGAGGATTCGGTACACAGTCTTGTACGGATCATCGCCAAGCTAGACCACAACGCGATGATCAGAGGTCAGAGCATGCACAGCAACTCACCGCTCTGAGCAAGCCCGTACCTTCGTCAAGGTCACGGTGCTGTTGAATGTGATCCCACCACCGGCCTTTCGCTTCAAGTAGATGTCCGGCGGCTGGCGGTTGAGTCGCAAGCCGACCGTCTCCAATTCATTTTCCAAAATCTCTCGATGACGATTGCCCGCCTCCTGGCCCGCGTCGAGCACCATGAGGATCATATCCGCAGACTTGGACACGGCAATGACTTCACGACCACGACCGCGCCCGTGGGCGGCGCCTTCAATGATACCAGGAAGATCAAGGAGCTGCAGCAAGCCAGCGAGCGAACCATGAGACCCCCGCAAAGTTCGGGTGCAGTCACTTGCGCTGTTGCTACCGCACCTGAATGCGGACGTCGTTGTACATGAGGTTGCCTGGGATACAGGTCAACGTCGTAAACTCGACCGAGCTCTGCTCCGACTCGGTCTCCGTAAGCTGACTGTGAGTGAGAGACACAATCACGATGTGCTCCGTGTCAGTACGCGCAAGTCCCAAGGGGATCATTCGCGCCATCATCATCGTGCCTGAGGAGCGTCGACTTGCCCACACTGGGGAACCCAATGAGGGCCACACGACCATCGCCACTGCGAGCAACGTCGAAGCCTGATATCACAATCAACGTAGTCTTTGAGCGCGTCTACGAGATACGACGCCATGAGATGCCTGAACATACCTTCGCCGCCGCCACCGCCGCCGCCCTTCTCGCCTTCGAGGAGCTGTCATAGCAGTCCCAGCAGTGAGCATTGACGACTCTCGTTATCAAATCGGCCTCTCCACGAGCATGCCCGCACCTCCGTGCGGAGCTTGGCGAGCTTGGCCTTGAGGAACCCGAGGTGGCCCTCGGTGGCCTTGTTCTTCTGCGTCCGCTTCATCTCATCCTCTATGGCGCGACGCCAATGGTTGGTCCATCCGCATCCTCGGACGACCGCCGAGGATTACGCACCGATCTCCTTAATCTTGTCGACGATCCCCATGGTGGATTCCGCTGTCGTTGCCCTGGGGCTCAATCAATATTCAACGTTGAGGGAGGGGGGGCGGTCGTGGTAGGGCGGCAACCACCTTCACGTGCTTGATGCGAGCTTCCGCCTGATGCTCGATGAGCCCGCCCACATCCGATCACCATACAACACAAGCTAGTGTGGACCACTTCAAAATCGGTCAATTCAATCTCACAGGTTTTCGTGGTTTGGTGGTTTTTGATGGTTGATTCTGTCAAGGCACGTGTCCTCAGATGGAGCCCTGTATTATGGGTGCAATTCACGCCATGTTGACGTCGTCCACACAGAGCAATCCAACGAGCCCAGGAGTCCACGATGTCGGAGGCCGTCGAGCAGAAGCGCAAGAGCTTCCTGGCGTCGCTCCTCGTAAGTCGGAGGGGGCACAGGCCGTCGACACCATAGGGAATCATGACCAACAAGCCGCTGCTTGACCTTGGCTTTCTTTGTTGTGGTTCTGCTGGTGATAGGGCGGCGGGGTCGCGGGGACGTCTGTGGATGTCGCCCTCTTCCCGCTCGATACCATCAAGACCCGCTTGCAGTCGGCCGAGGGTTTCTTCAAGGCCGGTGGCTTCCGCGGCATCTACTCAGGTCTCTCGGCCGCCGCCGCGGGCTCGGCTCCTGGTGGTGAGTTGGATGAAATACTGTCCTCTGCGCACGCACTTGTACTAACGCCCATACCTTCGGCCACATGATCCCCTCAGCCGCCTTGTTCTTTAGCACATACGAGACCTCCAAGAATCTCATTGGTGGGTATGCCCCGGAGAAGAAACACTCCCCGGTGGTGCACATGACCGCCGCTGCGCTGGGAGAGATGGTACGTTGCCTGCCTGTAATCGCATGCGCTTGTTTGGACGACAAATGGTTGCACTGACTCATCATCGCAATCACAAGTCGGCGTGTTTGGTCCGCGTCCCTACCGAGATCGTCAAGCAGCGCATGCAGACGGGCATGTACAACTCGCTTCA
>JAADYI010000106.1:0-31665 GCA_023338185.1 Lagenidium sp. CBS 127285
GTTCCTGCATCGATGGCAGTTATGCGGCCGCCCAGCACCCTCGCGCGGCGCCGCGGACTGCCCCACCTCTCGGTCGCTGGGGCTTCGCCGTTGCTCACCGGTTGCTCGATCGATTGCCTTGCAGTGTCAGCGGTCGCAGCGCCGGCGGAGATGACCAGGCAGCACGGTTCCTGCATCGATGGCAGTTATGCTGCCGCCCAGCACCCACGCGCGGCGCCGCAGACTGCCCCACAGTGTCCGATGTCTGCGCTGGGGCCGTAGTACTCCTGCGTCGTTGTTGTTGTGCGGTGTCCACGACTCGGAATCAATATCGCACAGTTGGAAAGTTGTTTTATGAGACAGGAGGTTGATGATTTGATGACCATGTTTCAAACGCAATTGATGAATTAAACACAACAGGCTATTGGGCAACTAGCACTACCAGCCCAATATCTCTCGTGCTTGTATGCGTTTTGATATTCATGGCAACTGCGGGAAATCGGATTGCTGAATCACAAATCTGTTCAACGATTCCTTTCCTTGTTGCATTCAATGCTAGCGACCCTCGTTCGTTGCTGACAGCGACTGCAATTGCAAATTCGGTCAGACTAATGTATGTTGTTTGGCCCAGTTGGACCACCGGTTTGGTTGTCTGTGAAGGTCGGTCGCGCTTGTTCGAGATGGACCAACGAGAACATCGGATGTTTGAAGATTTCGCCTTAAGACGGCGTCACCGAATGGGTGTTTTTTTGAGTCGGCAGTGCGGCATCGGAAACGTCTGATTTATCGCCATCAACTGGGGAAAATTGATCTGTAGGCAAGCGGACTCCATGGGCGAGTGTGGTAACCAAGATGTCATTTTGAACCTCGTGGTGTATCTCAAGGACCCAGTGGCACACACCGCGCAGCTAATTACGCACCTTGCACCATTTATATGAGCACACTGACAGTATGCTCCGAACTCGAACTCATGCACCATCGCTGGAGTCTCACACTACTCCGTCGTCGGTTTCGTGAACACTGCCGTTGAGTCTTCGCCAACGCCCACAGACCTGCTACACCCATCGGTTCACGTTGTCTACCGAATTGAGACCGTCTTCGGTGGCGTGACTCTTCGTTTGTGCGAAAACGATCCGCCACTCCACGTTTTTGCCGTTCATCAGACACGTTTCATCGCGGTGTTTGTTTCGCAGTCGGACTCGATCAACAACAGACACCGAGGCGTAACCCATTCGAAAAAAAATAAATCCCTATCTGACCTCCCACATTCTGAAAACCTCTGATACGGCATACAACTCAAAGGGCGGCCATGTTTTGGCCACACAGGAATGCCCATCGACAACCGCAGCAGCAGCGCCCACGCTGCGCTCGCGTCGCTCCTCGCGGCGACCCCCGCGCTGGTCACAGCCATCGTCCGCTTCCTCGCCCCTGCGCCCGTGTCCACTGCAGGCGATGGCACCGACGCGGCGCCGACCAAGCTCGCGCTGCTCCATGCGATCGTCGCCCTGTCCCGGGCCTTTCCAGTGTGCCGACCGTCCAACGTGGCGTTCTGGCGGACGATGGTGCTCGAGCACTTTGACCTGAGCATGGACCCCGAGAAATGGTCCAACGTCGAGAGCTTTGGCGACGATGGCGTCTGGTACGCTCTCATCCAAGCCCGGGAGATCATGACCGACGAAGACGGAAGGCGACAAGCCAACGGGCCCATGCTCATCATCCCAGAGGTCGAACAGAGCCCACCGGTGGTGGCATCCGGCCGAGGCAGAGGCATTCGCGTGCCCGACATGGAGATTATCCGCCGGGTCTGGACGTGGATGAGCAAGCACGGCCACCACATGCCCCAGTGGTGTCTCCAGGAGTCGTTGGTCTATCTGCCCAGCGTCGGGGTCTACATCCGCCCGAGTCAGTTTGGCTTTCTCTCCGATATCCAGCAGAGCAAGATGTCGATCGAGCAGTGGCCCGAGGACGAAGATCCGTTCTCGCTCTTTGCCGATCTCGCGTTGATTCACGATCGCTTTGGGCAGTTCAAGGACGAGCTCATGACCCCATCCGACGGCGAGAGCTTCCTTTTGCCGTGTCTTCTACGAGCGCTACCAAAGGAAGTCGAGACGATCGACAAGTTTGTGATGTTTGAGCACTGCGATATTATTCCGATGTACTTTGTATTGGACGGCGCCAAGGTGTCGGGGAGGTGGTCCCGGCTGGACGCCCCGATCCACCGCGACCCGGAGAAGATTCGCGATGAGGAGGAGGTGCGTGACCCCTGGCGAGACAGTGTCATCTCCAATGGCTACGACTCCGAGGCCGACGACGACACGGAACGCTTCCTCTTTCCCGAATCGACTCATCGAATCCGTCGTGTTCTGAAGGCCCTGATCCGTCGGCACTTCGACGACTGGCGGGGCGTGGCGTGTGTGGGGAATCCGCACAGCGGCCCGATGTTCCACCTCGGTCGGAGTCGGCTTTCCGGGCGGTGGCTGGGCTTCCATGGGGAAAGGCAATTTGAACTATGAACGATAAGCCATCGTGGTGATCGAGGGCAGAGATCAACCGTATCGGATAAGGTTGCATGGATATTCAAAGACGTCAAGACCCGCGTGCTGCGTTGATGACGGTCGTTGTTGTCATCGTAGCTTCTGAAAGCCTCTAAAGCACCTCAACCGAGCGAATGGCAAGCAGACGGGCATCAAACAACCACTTGCGTTCGACATTTACGTACGATGGAGATGGAACGCATTTCCACATGACTACTGTACTATCGCAATCGCAGGTGATCACATTCTATCGGTGATCATGTGACGAGCGTCCAGGAGGAAGGAGGCAAGAGCATGAACTAGTGGTGCCAGGACGAGAGTTCACATCCAATCCGAGCGCCAGGTCTTCTCCAAGATAGAGAACCACTACGACAGACGCAGATAAAACGTTTTCGCTATTGCACCAATAGATCGTCCCGCCTTAGAAAAACTCTTCCTAAACGTTAGAGAAGGTTTCTATTAATTTGGAGGGACCACAAGAATGCCAAGCGGCAGCGCCCACGCAGCGCTCGCGTCGCTCCTCGCGGCGACCCCCGCGCTGGTCACGGCCATCGTCCGCTTCCTCGCCCCTGCGCCCGCGTCCACTGCCCGCAATGCCGCCGACGCGACGCCGCCGACCAAGCTCACGCTGCTGCGATCAATCATCGCCTTGACCCGCGCCTTCCCCGTGTGCAGACCGACGCTGAACGTGGCGTTCTGGCGGACGATGGTGCTCGAGCACTTTGATCTGAGCATGGACCCCACGAACACGTACAATGTCCCCAGCGACGGCGACGAGGGTCCCCAGTTGTACCTCTGTCACGCCAAGCGGATCCACGGGGGCGAGCGCGGCCTCATCCTTCGAGGACGCGGGCTCGATGCTCAACCCGACACGATCGTCGTCCAGCGAGTGTGGGAGTGGATGAGTAAGCACGGCGACCACGTGCCCGAGTGGTGTCTCCAGGAGACGCTCGTGTGGCTCCCGGGTGTCGGTGTCTACATCCGCCCGAGCCAGTTTGGCTTTCTGTCCGACATCCAACAGGGCAAGAAGGGCATGGACCAGTGGCCCGAGCATGAGGATCCGTTCTCGCTCTTTGCCGATCTCGCGCTCATTCACGATCGCTTTCGGCAGTTTGAGGACCAGCTTACGACCCCCAGCGACGGTGAGAGCTTCCTTTTGCCGTGTCTCCTGCGGGCATTACCAAAGAATGTCCAAGCGATTGACAAGTATGTGATGTTTGAGCACTGCGACATTATTCCGATGTACTGGGGACTGGAGGGTTCTGAGGTGTCGGGGCGGTGGTCCCGACTGGACGCCCCGTACCACCGCGACCCCGAGACGATTCGCTACGACGACAGGGGCGACGAGGTGCGCGACCTCTCGGGAGACCACGAACCCAGCGACATCATCAATGGCTACGACTCGGAGGCCGACGAAGACACAGAGCGTTGCCTCTTTCCCGACTCGACGCATCGCATCCGTCACACGCTCAAGCGCCTGATCCGTCGGCACTTTGATGACTGGCGGAGCGTCGCCTGCGTTGAGGATCCCGGGCCCATGTTCCACCTCGGACGAAGTCGACTCTCGGGGCGGTGGCTGGGTTTCTTTGGGGAGCGGCAGTATCCTTGATCCTCAAGCAGGTTGATGATACAACATGACAAAGCTCGGCATTAATTCGTAGTGGCAAAGCTGATGGTCTCAGTTCTCATTCTGACCAAATCTCCCGGACTACGCTGACAATCTCACTCAAATTTTGGACAAGATAGACGAATTACATGTCGGAAGAATATCACGAGTCCGTTCATCTGCGTCGTGAAGTCGTCAGGAAATGAAAACGCCGCAAAATTTTCCTTTGCCCTGGGGGATCAGCGAGACTGAGCAATTTCAATTCTCATCAAGCTTGCGTGTTGTTCATGAAATGGTGACGTTCAATGCCACCGAGACGCTCTTAATAGGGGTTCCTCAACGCGATGTTGAGACCAGGGTCACGAAATGGGTTGCTTCAAGGACCCGATGGTGTGATGTTCCCATCGGGAACGTTAATGTTACTCTCTCACTATCTATCTACCTACTACGTAGTATCTATCTATCTATCTGTCGATTGATCGCGCGCTAGCTAGCCCGCTCTCAAGGACCTGTAGTCTCCACGGTCGCATAAAGCTTCAGGCGACAGCGGACCATCCGTTCGACTCTGAAGACATGCCGTAGCAATGCATTTACACGCAATCGTTCTAACATCGGGTTTGGACTCTATCCGATCGTCCAACAGCAGCAGCCACCTGGCTGAACGGCGGGCTCACTTGTTGGCCGAGGACCGCGTGCTTTGCGAAGGATGGTCATTGTCGGGTTTAGTGCTCGATTCCTGTTGGTCTTTGTGTGAGGCTTCATCCGCATCGGTCTTCACACGATGACCAAAGAGCAGCCACATGACGCGGGCATTCTGCTTCTCGGGCCGGCGGAAGATGATGGCCAGCGCCGTCGCGAAGATCGCATACTGCCACCACTGCACGGCCCGCGGCGAGAGCCCCAGTCGTTTGGCCACGTACGTCGCTGTCCCCGCCACGGGGTAGACGGCGATGCCCTTGAGCACTGCTGGGCGACGTTTCTCGTGCTCGAGGAGCACTGCGAGGATCGCACTGAGGCCCGCAAACGTGACCACCACGCGCTGTCGCCGGGACGCGCTCATGGCGCACGAGACGCCAATGGGGATCGTGTAGCTCAGAGACAGGCACGCGCAGCTTCGCAGGTACTGCTGCAGCAGCGTCGTGAAGCTCGGCCGGGGTCGACCCCAGAGCCACTTCTTGTAGTTGGGGATAACAGCAGAGAGCAGGTATATGGGCACGTAGAGCTTGAGGGCCGAGGGAAGGAGCCGTCGGACGAGATACCGCGTGTGGAAGGCCCCGCAGGTCTCGCCGCGGTGGAAGACATCGCAGCGGGAGACCGCGGCCCCCGTGCCGATCTCGAGGCGCATCCGCCGGAGGACACCGGGCTCCAACTGCGAGAGCCCATCGAGCGTCGCGAGCTGAGAGGCGCTGAAGAGCTCACTCTGGAAGATCCACATGTCGATGATCCGGTAGCAGATCGCGGCCCCCGCGGCGACGTCTGTCGCAATGAGATTGCGATCAGTGGCGTTGTTTCATCTCGGCAACGCCCCCAATGCATGCCCACGATCGCGTACCAATGTGCGGGATCTCCGCGAGCGCCGTGTGCTCGTGGACGAGGAGCATCAGCGCCTCGACCACCGCGTACGAGATGAGCAGACCCTTGCGCTTGGCCTCGAGGAACGCCAGCGCGACGAGTGCCGCGGCCCCCGCGGCCATCGACGTCCGCGCGCGTCGACGGCGCACGACCGCCGCCGCCGTCACGTGCTCGCATCGGTGCGCGCTCTCGGCGTGTTGATCGTTTTCATCATTGTCGTCATCATTATCGTGGTCCCTCGTGGCCAAGAGCGACTCGATCAAGCGGAACGTGCCTGTCAAGCAAAAAGCCCACGCGTGCCCCCGGTTAGTCCACCGGCAGTCTATCCCCGTCGCCCCTGATCCTGATCGAGTCGGTTCATAACGCACCGACAAAGCCCCCGAGGGCCAGCGCCAGGGGACTCGGGGCCCGGGGCCGGCGGGCGAGGAGCGACTGCGCGAGCGTGAGGCCTCCGACGCAGACCGCGGCCCCGCGCGCTGCATGCACCGCCGAGTCCATGGCGCTGTCCCGGTCTCGACTCAAAATTGGGACTATTTTTTCTGCCAGGTGGTTGAACTTGTATATCGTTGGGCTCCATCCCCTGACAGAGTGACAATCAAGGTAAATTTAGATCTGCCAACTGGCAAATGCTTTACGGGATACGTTAGTGACAACCTGGAGTTCGTATTTTTTACAATAGATGACGTTTAGTCCAACCTCGCGTTCGCCCAGAGGCCGCGTCCCCGACGGCCCAGGACATCGCGCGTGAGCGACGCGCTGAGCACAAGCTGGAGCAGCCACGTGATCGACTCCATGACGTAGTAATCGAGACGCACGTTGCGGATCTTGTCCTCTCGTGGCCAGTCTTCGAGGAGCAACTGGCGCAAATACTGGCAGTAGAGCACCCGGAGGCCGGCGAAGGCCGCGAAGGCCCCAAAGACCCCGACGTAGAGCATTCGGGAGAGGTTCGCTGTCATAAACGGCAGCGACACAGGTCCGCACGCGGCCCGGAGCAGCAGCAGGAGGCCCACGAGGGCTGAGATCATGATATCGACGCCCACGCCCAAGGCGAAACCATAGTTCATGCTCCAAGTCGAGAGCTGGCCAATGACAAAAAAGGCATCGACGAGCAGGAGGAAGCAGCGGATGATGTCGGTCATCTTCGATTCGATCACGCGTCAGGAGTGCTGGAAGGGGCCGAGGCGGGAGCTGGGCGTTTGCGTTTTACCTTGGGCTGGTAGTCGTGTCAATGACCGCGTGAGTCGCCGAAGTATAAAAGTGTCTGGGGGACGGGGGACGAGGGGGCTGCCTGTTGGTGTCCGCCATGCATTGTCACTCGCTCCCTTGTCCTTATCCTGGTGTCTATCCATGTGGGTCAGGGTCGGGATCTCACAAGTAGATATATGTAAAATTTTATCAATCTCATTCTAGCACGTCGACTTTCTCGCTGAATGCGGACAGTCGGAGACGCGCATCACTTACGTTGTGAATGGGGAAATCATAAGAAGAAGAACGAAGACGATTCGCCATCTCGTGAGGTCCCTCGGTCTCGCTGCAGTATCAGCGAGTCCGTCACGGGAGCCACCACTGGAGCCTGTCGCCGATGCACGTGGTGTAGAGAGAGCGGTAGAGACCGACGAGGGGCTCGTCATGGCCCCATGGGGACCCGGCGGCGAGTTCCAGGAGCGTCTCCTCGTAGATCTGGCGAAAGACCCGGGGGAGGGCCCGCGGTAGGTCCTTGAGGGCTGCGTCGAGCTCGCCGTTGGGTCCCTGGAGACACTCGTTTACGTAGAGTTGGTCGATGCGTCGGAGGAAGTTGTACCCCATCCACGCACACGTCCATGCGTTGGCCGTGTCCGTGATCTCTTGTGCCGACTTCGGGGCTAAGTTGTCGTTTCTTGACCGCCACGAAGCGAAGGGCATGGCCTGGTGGTGCGCATCCCACATAGATATCGTGTCCCCGAGTCGTCGAAGCGCCTCGAGCGATGCCGTGAGGTCCTGGTAGCCTCGAGGATGCGCATTGTGGACGTCGACTGCTTCCAGGACCGCAGCGTAGAGCTTGAGGTAGGACGCGCCCAACGCCCCACACGCAGGAACGCGGGTAAGCAAGAGCACGGCGGCGATGAGCAGACCCGAGAGGCGAGGGAGGCAGGTGATGAGGGCGCTCATCGCGAGGCGGGGTCGGGGCGTGAGTTGTCGGCACGTTTCTCGTTGGTCGGTAGAGACTGAGGGCGCCAAGCGTCGTGGGGGGAGCGTTTACTCCGAAGTCATTCTCCACCGCCAGCAGGAAGTCCAAAACGTAACGGCCGATAAGGCCGAACGAGCACTCATCTGCCGCTCCACACTTCATACTCCTGAGGGTCGTGGACGCACCTCACTCGCCACCTCAAGCCATGATCAGGAGCCACGCTCGGCTGGGAGTGCTTATACTCGCGGTCCTCGTCGCTTTGATCACCACGTCGTGTGTGGCGGCCAATGACACAACGCGGAGCCATCGCAATGCGTCGGCGGCTGCCGCCGGGATCGAGCGCAGGCAACGGTGTGTCGAGTGCGAGGTGTTGCAACTCAGCGCTGTCGACGTGCTCCGACCGATGGCCCACGACTGGCGCATGTTCACGACGTTCCTCGAGCTCATGGACAACGCGGATCGTCGCTTTGGGGATCGAGAGGAGAGGATCCGAGAACTCTATGGGACTCTGAGCCAATTCATGCAATGCACGCCCTGGGACAAGATCCTCCGCCAGCGGTTCACCCGCGACGAGCTCCGGGACCACGTCCGAGGCTGCGTCTGTCGTCAATTTCGCACCGCCATCGTCTCGACCGTGCGATCGACACACCGCTGCGCGATGGACTCGGCCGACGTCGGCGAACTCCCGGGTCTCTACTTAACCTTCGGGCGGTGGATCTCGTTGCGCTGGCGCCTCGTCCTGGGACTGCGCCAGGGCGATCGACACGTGCTGGAGCAACACGACGACTACTATCAGCGGTGCTACGTCGATTTCTTCGAGCGGGCGGCGCGCGAGCTCACGCTGACTCGGAAGGCCCACGACAACGCCGCCAAGGACACGGTCCGCGATGAGGCGGCGCCTTCCAGCCCCCGAGACGAATCATCATCAACGTGGTCGTTGTTCCTGTCGTGGCTGTGGCCGGGGCCGTGGCTCGTCCTGGGGATCGTGATGATGTGGTACAGGCGCCTCCTGCGCGCTCCCCGTCGCCTGGCGTTGCCCAACGCCGCGTCGACGACGAGCCCGGGTACGAATGCCCCGGATTCCGTCTCGCCAACGGCGACTGGCACGCGCTCGGGGCTCGTCCAACCGGACTAACGGCGAGCCCCCAAGCCCCAAGATGACGATCCCTCCTAGACAGAGAGAGAGAGAGAGAGAGAGAGAGCACCTTAACGACGACAATGCCAGTGGCCCCGCTGCATTTTGAGCTTTATGGGATGCATTAAATCGTCACGTGCGTCATCCACGCAAGCTTTTGCCGAATGCACACGGCGAAGAGCGTCCGGTAAGTCTGGAGAAGGGGCTCGGTGTTGCCGTGTGACGACCTCAGGGTCAGGTGCAGCTGCGTGGCCTCGTAGACCCGAAGCAGCTCTTCCTGGACATCGCCGAGGAGCTCGGGGATCGTCTCGAGCGTCGGGCTCGTGGTCGTCGGGTGCGGGCACCTTGCGAGCAGCCACACGTCGTCCTTGTTCGCGGCGGCGCGGGTGAGGGCGTCGTCGCTCACATCCAGCGCCGGGCGGTGTCGAGGATCTCGCGATCCGTCTGCGGATACGGCTGCGACCACCTCTGGGGGTCCATCGAGGTCGCCGCCTCCCGGAGCCACGATCCGAATGGCAGGGGGTGATTCGCGGAGCGGGTGAAGTTGACCATCAGCGACTGCCCCAGGGCTTTCAAGGCCGCGTACGAGCGCGTCGAGTCCCGACGGACCGTCGGTGGGGCCGCGGCGAAGGCCTGGACCGTCGACTGGAGGTCCGCATACTGCTGCAGGAGCTCGAGCGACACCTGCGTGTCGATGGCCGACTGGGCCGGGCCCACCAACTGCGAGCTCCACCAACTGCAGCACAATGCCCACGAGACGACGAGCCAGCGCGCTGATCGTAATGACAGCGCCGTCATGTTGATGGTGATGTTCAGAAGAGACCGCAAGTGAGGATCTCGCTGCGAGATCTTTCTGGCTCGCGTCGCGGGACACAAGCGACTCGCTTGTGTCTCAGCAGCCGTCGCTTAGCGACGGCTGCTGGGCCTCTGGATGTGGCATCGAAACGACGCCTTGAGGTGGACGCGGGGGGAGCGTGAAGCGTCGCCGTCACGGAGGAGTTTCTTGATACATTTTCACCGCTGGGGAGGCTCTGGTGCGCAGATCGCCATTCGCTAGCGGGAAGCGAGTCAACAAGCCGAGGACGCGTTCGCACGATGCGCGAGCTTCATCGTCTTTGCTCTGTCGTCGCGGTCGCCGTCGTGCTCTTGTTCGCCATAGCACGATGCGGGTCGGCGCAATCCGCTCTCTTCGCCCGCTTGGACCAGTTTCGACCGTCCACCGAGGACCTCGTGATCGTCGCCGACCTCCGGCAGCGCGCGGATCGGGACCTCTTTGGCAAGCGCCTCGACGAGTTCCAGGCCCGTTACGCGCCCCTGAGCGCGGCCCTCGGTTGTCTGGCGTGGAACGCGATCCTCGACCAGCGGCTCACGAGCACCTCCATCATCGAGCAGCTCGATCGTTGCGTCTGCCAGCGCTTCCGTGTGGCCATGGCCGAGCTCGTCGAGCACTTCTACGGCTGCGAGGTCCAGACTGCCCAGCGGGGCCAGCGCCATCGGGTCTACCTCACGCGGGGCCGCCGACTCGCGTCGCTCCATCGGGTCTTCCTGAGCCTCGCGAACGACGACCCAACGGCGGCGCTGGCCCTGCACGATGCGCACTTTGAGCGGTGCTTTGTGCGCGTTCTCGAGTCCATGGGCCCCGCCCTCGCGTCGTCGGGGGGCCTCGAAGCGACGGTGGATCCCCAGGCCCCAATGACACGGCGCTCGCGGCGCTCACTGGTCGCGTGGGGGGTGGTCCTGTGGGCCGTTCTCGGTTCGCTGGTCGTCGTCGGCGTCTGGTGGTGGCACCGTCAACGCCGTCATCGTCACCGTCTGCACGTCTCCGACGCAGGCGACTCGGGAGGGGCCCACGAGGCTGACGGGACCATCGGCATCGACGACGACGCCCTCGGCCGCACGGACGACGTCCCGATCCTCCGCTCGGCTGCCCAACGCTCCATGTCCCAACCGGACTGAGGTATGTCGGGCGGCGGCACCAACTCTTTCGGCCACGACTCCTTACACCGAGCTCGCCCTTTGCTCGTGTGAGACTGTGAGATGTCGTTGATGTAGTCGAGGACACCGCTTCCGCCTCGAGTGAAGTAGTAGTCGCATTGGTGCGTGATGGTGTTCAAGGGTCTACAGTTGAACGTTGGCCGCTTGGGACGTGATGAATTGCACATGAATTGCGCCTCAACTTCTCCCAGTGGGTCATGTTGAGTCTTCAACCAAAGCGCGATGGCGAAGAGACGGATGTGGTTTCTCCTGGTCGATCACAAGGGGGCGCCGTACAAGGGCACAAGTGCGACTTCGGTCGTGGTCTCTTCCACTAGTGTCATCGACCAGTTCCGAGATGCGGTGAAAGCCGAGTACGCGGACAGTCATCTGCGACGTATCGCTCCCTCCGACCTCCTCGTCTACGCCGACAAGACCACGTTCGATGCGAATACGGCGGAGGCCCCGACTCAACCCGGAGACGACATTGGGGGTTTGGGGGCAAAGGGCGCAAAGATGGTTGTGGTGGTTCCACAAGGTGCAGCGCGCGACGTCACGGCAGCGATCGCGCCGGTGACGGTGGAGCAACTGACGAAGACCCTCGACGATCATCATCGAAAACGTGATCCAAAGCGCTCAATTTATTCGATATCAACGTGTCCACTCTCCAGAGAAAGTTCCTTCAAGGAGCAACTGAATCTTGAATACGCCTCTCTTGAGGTGGATGAAGTGCTCGACGACTCGATTTCTGGTTATCCATGGTCCGCACTACCCGAGAAGCATCCAGACCAGCGAAAGGCGTACATGGCGTACGTTGAGGAAAATCTACGGGACGCTTTGATAGCAAGACAAAAGCAAAAGGATTTCCTGAAGGATGTAGCTGGAGAACGGGACTTACTCGATTGTGACGACCAACACAGGCTTGCCTTCAAAGTCAAGGGAACCGCAGATATGGTGATCATCGACGACGTGGCAAACCGAATGGACGACGTTTTCGCTGGTCTTCGATTCGTGATCGATGTAAAGAAGGATCAACCAAGCTACAATGAACGATGGCACTTGCTGCTGAAGTTGGTTGTTGCGGATTTGAAAAGTGAAGAGCGTTGTGCGCCGGTGGGTTTGCTCACTAACCTGAACGACTATTGGTATTTCTTGTGGCTCGCGCCGGACAACACAATCGCCAGAACGGTGTATACTTGCCCAGCCAACGGATTCAAGATGATGAAAGCAGTACTGGAGGATAGAAGTGGACCCACGCGTGATGGATTTTTTCCGATGCGTGTTGCTTTCTTGAGTTCACCTCGTCCACTAAAGCGTCAAAAGTTGCGTCGAAGTGGAATTGGATACGACGATGCTGCAGCAGAAATGCTGGAGAGATACGAGTTGATGTCGGATGAACTTGATCCGGAGTTCCTGCAACAGCAACGGATTAATTATGCCTTGGATCTGATTAGGCGAATGCCAATTCATAGTTCAATGCTCACCGAGATGGGTTGAGAAACACAGCTCAATGACGTTGATCATTCAATATGGCACTGTTTTGCTTAATCTTGTCTTCGAATCGTTCATCGACCACGAGAATTGCGAGTTGACGGTACGGCGACAGTTCTCACAAGAGCAAAAGATGAGTTTTTTGCTCTTTGCTTTTGCTTTGCTTGCGTGTGGAAGTCCCAGCTCTGCAATGAATCGATGCACGCTCTCGCCCACATCAGTCGAAACGGATACAGGTAGTCGATCGATGAAAGGGCTCATCCAAAACTCCATTCTCACAACTATCCTACGCCGCTGCTCCAGTGCCACGAACTTCAGAACGAATCCACGCGAGCTTGGCCTCGATGCACGTATCGTAGAGCTCGGTGAAGGTGCTGATCAGCAGCGCGTGGTGGCCAGAGCGTGAGGACGAGGCAATCTCCAGGAGCACGCGTTCATGGAGCCGGCGGATCTCGTTCTCTACATCCTCCTGGAGCTCCCTCATGTCTTTCGCCAGCTCAAGCCCCCGCTCGTTAAGCCACAGCGGACCGCTATTCCGCTCCAGGTGCACGAGGACGCCGTGGGTCAGCACCGCGCACATCCAGTGTTTCACCATCCCAACGACCTCCTGGATGTCGAGGAGCGGGTCCGGTTTGTACTGGTGGCGCGTTACTTCCTGCCATTTCGTGAACGGGAGGAACTGGCGCAGAGGCAAGTCGTTCTCGCCGAGCTGACTGGCGTAGCCGAGTTCCTTCAGGCGCTTAAAGAGCTGCTCGGGATCCTGGTGCTCCCGCGGCAATGAGGCGAACAACGTGACGTCTGTGACGAGCCTTTGGTACTGGCGGAGCAAGTCGACGGTCAAGGTGCTCATGCTCTTCAGACTCGTGGTCATCTCCCAGAGCAGAACGACCATGACGCCGATGGCAGAGAGGAGACGTCGAGTCCGCATGTGCTTTCGCTTCGTGGCCAGTGTTTAATGGTGATTCCCTGTCTGTGTAGTCACATATTCAGCCATTTAGAGACGCCAAATGCGACTTCTCCGACTTTTGCGTACGAGGACAACCGAAATCTAGAAGGTTTTCCACACCGGCCGTCCGCGGTGGTGTGGACGCATTTTTGGCAGGCCTGGGCGGACACTCGGCACACTCGCAAGCGGCAACTGGGTGAGGACACGGGCGGTCCCAACCACACCTTGTAGAAGTCCTCGCTCACTTTTCTTCCCATGCGCGGTCTTGCCGTCCGCAACTCGCTCGTCTTCACTGCTGTAGCGTACGCCCTCGCACAACTTCCTGCCACGGTCGAGGCAGCGCCGTTATGAACCAGAAACGAGTCGGATCCAAGATGGACGCACTGCCATGTCGACCCAACGATCTCGACTGCGCATATCCTATCGCACTTTCAGAGTACGGGTCCGACCTTTGCCGAGTTTGAGTGGCTCACGGAGTTCCAGCGCCTGGCGACGCAGGATCACGTTGGTGGGTCCCAAGACGACGAATTCAAGCGGCTCTATGAGCAATTCTGTCGCCCCCTTGATTGTTACCCTTGGGACAAGATCGTCCAGTATCAAATGGCGAGAGTCTCGATCCAGAACTACCTCCGGAGCCTCTTCTGCATGCGAATCCGCGAGTTCCTCGTGTCAATGGTCCGTGGAGTGTATCCCTGTGAGGTCGCCGTCGCCCCCCTTGGCCGACTTAATGAGGTCTTCCTGGCACGGGGTCGACGGATCTCGACCTTGTATCGCTACGTCCTCGGACTTAGCGCCGACGCAGCGACCTTGGGGCAATACGACGAGTACTTTGAGCGATGCTTCATCGACTTTTTCGACCAAATCGGTGCGGTCTCGGGGCAGCAGGGGTCGGCGTATCGCCGCGCAAAGACCGTCACGAATTCGTGGCCATGGGTCCCCTTTGGACTGGCACTGCTCGTCGTCGCGCTCACGATCATCCGCTTTCGTCATCTCGCAGAGACGCACGCTGAGCGCCGGCCACCAACTAACGGTTCCACACCGCTACCAACCAGAGTCAATGAGCCATCAGCCCCAGCGGAGCTCTCGCACCCCGACTAAGCGGACCGGAATACAGCACCAGCGTTTTCAGGCAGTGGTAGACGCCGAAGAATGGACCAAACGAATCGCAAGACGCGAGAGTCACTCGTACTCACCCTGCCGAGATCAAGATCAGATTTTTCCCAAGATCCTGGATCGTAACTTGTCGAGATTCTTATCACGAACATGCATCTCGAAGCTGAACTGCGGTTCCTCAACAAAGGACGATGATCTTGCATTTTAAGAAATTTCATGGCTTGATGACGTCCAACGTCACCACATACTCGCTTGATGCTGGCCACGGTAGCGATCATCGTCCTTTTCTAATTGCGTTTTGAGTTAAGTTGAGATTCCTGCGCTCTCACGGGGCTTTTCTGGCGGCCGTGGCTGTGGCCGAGGGTCGTGAGAAGCCAAATGATGATCGTCGCGACGGAGGCGGGATCCCCGCAAGTCCTAGACGCTGGCTTGCAGACGTTCTTGAGGCCTGGGGCTGTGGAGGTACCGAGGATGCGGTTGTCGAAGAATTGAAACTCCCAGCGCGATTGATCCCGCGTTTGGATGGGCTCGGGGCGGGGAGCATGCTCTTTCGTTGGATCATCGATTGCGATCTGTTCACGCCTTGTGGAGCGGGGATAGCAGAGGCCGCGGGCTTTGTAATTGCGATTCTGGTCGGCGGAGGCTGCTTGACGGTTGTCCCGTTGGTTAATGATGGTTCAGGTCGTGCGACCCGAGGAGCAAACGAAGCAGACTTGGACAAAAGCGGTCGGGCGCTCGGGGGTGCCAGTTGTGAAGATGGAGTGCGCGACAGTCGCGTCGGTGGCGTGGTTGTCGTCGGGACTGCGAGTTTAGACGATGCCGCCACCGACGACGATCGCGCAACTGCAACTGGTGGCGTTTTGGCGATCACAGACGCTGGGCGCTTGAGGGGGTTCTTTAGATCATTAGGAGGCGGAGACTGGAAGACTGTCTGGCTGTGGCTTGTCTCCCTGGAGAAAGTTTCTGGCAGCGAGTCTGTTGACATTGTCCTCGGGTCTGCTCCACCGAGTTTAAACGCAGCAGATGCCCCAAATGATGGGAGGTCCGGGTACTTGTATCCTCCAAACAAGTCAAGCTCATCGTGTGCGTCACTGAAGGTCTCAAGTATCCTATCAGGCTCGGCATCACCCACTATCAAGGCAAACGTGTGACTTTGGCATTTTGTCGGGGTTCGGCGAATGATGCCAGATAAGCGATCGTTCCGTGACCCGCTCGGTGGTGAGGACGGTCTTTCTCCTGATGATCGTGGCTGCTGCTTTGTTGGGGTTTTGAAGCTCTCTGTAGTCGCTCTCGAATACAAAACATCCAAGAAACTGGAATCTGTCGGTGTCACTGTTGGCAAGTCAGGCGGACCTTCGTACTTGAGCCATCCATCGCTTCCTGCTGGGTCAGTCGCGAGGGCTTCGAGAACAGTATCGGGGTCTTGGTCAGAGGCAATCGCCTGAAACACGCGGAACCCATGCCCATCACTTTTTGACGATGCTAGCTTCCGCTTCATCACCGCATGCAGACATCTGCCTACGGGCCTCGTCCACGGTTGGTTTTTGGTCCCCGTGGCTCCACTTGCTGTATGCTCCGACACCACGAGGTCAACAGCTACTTCTTCGCAGGTTGAAACAGCATGAGTGCCGCGTCTTCCGAGCGTAGCTAGGTCGGCACTCCCATCATCAGCAATAAGTTCCGCGTCCATATAATCGTTGTCGTCAATATGACTAGGCTCCGGTCTTGCTGGCTCATCTGAGTGGGAGGTCACGAGCTCTTCACTAGAATCATTTGTCCGCTCTTCGTCATGATCACTTGCTTCAACGTGCTCACGCTCACCAACCGAGGTATGTCGATCTCCTGTATCTTCAGACCCAGAACGTCCATTCCAGGATCCAAAAGCATCACTTGGGCCGGCCTCGTCTATCTCAACATCCAGATATTCAATCTGCTGGTCTCCGGATACTTCCTCGGGCGCCGTATCGGGATCTCCGCCGCTACAGAATTCGTCACTCCTGTCAACACACACATCGACAACGTTCGATTCCACGATTGGGTGGGTCGGATAATCGACCCAATCTTCATATGCGTCCGCGTCATCAGTTGCATCACATTCTTCGACGTCGTCAACATCGTTGACCACATCAGTAGATGGTACGTGTTGGTCCGCAGCATTCCGTTCTTCGCTGAAGTCGGTACCTGCGGCGACGCAGTCGTCGTCATGGTCATCGTCCTCGCATTCACCAGGCGACACTGATTCCTCTGTGTTAATTTCCATCGTGGATTGTTCGGTGGGGGCACCGATATCGGTCTTTTGCGGCAGATCATCCGTTGAGGTCGTGTCATTGACCTCCAGCCCATTCATCCGAGGTTCTTGGCCACTCGAACTCTCCATGTTCAGGCCCTCACACGCATCCGTTTTTGAGTCTTCGTCTACCTCATTGCCACCTGTATCGTCGTCGATTTGGATGGAAAGTGTTAGTGATTGATGCGCCACTCCTTGAATGGCTTCGACGTCTTCGAGCGGTTGATCAGAAACTGGTTCGTCAACAGCTGGAGCATTACATTGAGCCATTTCTTCGTCATAATCGCCTGACAGTGCGGTACTCGATTCCCTCGCTGGAACGAGTACGGACGAGTACTCCAAGTTAACAACAACCGGATCCGAAAACGAGTTGCGGCGCGAATCACTGGGTGCGCTAGCTATTGCTGAGTCATGCATCGCTTGTCCAGCAGGGATAGCTTGTGCTCCGTCAGTATTATCTTCGTTAATCGAAGCTTCATCTTGCATTTCGTTCGCCGGCTCGACCTTGGTTGGAGACGTGCTTGTGCTCCTGTTGTCGTGGTCCCCATACATCAACTCGACGCCTTCATACGCCGCCATGCCCTCGGTTCCGCCGTAGCCTGGCATCACGGGAACTGAATCATGATCATAGACGGTAGATTTCTCGGGTGAGGCAACTTGATCCTCGACAAGCGCCTCGGTGACCACCTTTGCGTCATCGAGTTCCACGTCCATGTGCTCACTGCATTCGCCACTGTAGTTATTGCCATCGGCTTCTGTCGAAGGAACAATGTCGGCATGGGAGACAGCGTGAAGTTCAACACAGTCGACTTCACCATTGTGAGGAGCAGAAATGTCGATTTGTTCGTCAGCGGCGATCGGTATGTCGTCATCGCCATCCCCGGGTAAGATCGGCGCAAACACCTGATCTCTCGTCCCCACACGGATTGGAGGCGACTGTGGCGCGAACGCGTGGCACGCGTTCCCAACTCGAATCGGAGGGGACGGTGGTGGGAACACATGATCTTCGTTCCTCGCTCGGATCGGCGGTGACTCAGATGCGAACGCATGCTCATGACTTCCCGCTGCTCGAATCGGAGGCGACTGTGGTGCGGCCGCGGGATCGTGCTTGCTTGCTCGAATCGGTGGCGACTGTGGAGCGAACGCATGTGGTTGATCTTGTGCTGGTGGGCGAATTGGTGGCGAGTCCGGGGCAAACGCATGAGCCTGACTCCTGACGCGGATCGGAGGCGACTCCGGCGCGAACGCGCGCTCCTGAGTCCGTACTCGAATTGGGGGCGAGTCTGGGGCGATTACGTGATGCTGTGGTGGTGGTCGAATTGGGGGCGACTGTGGCGCGGGGGTGACGGAGCCATCGCCTCGCCGAGTCGGCGAGTCCCCGTCGCCGTCTTGCGCCAGTGCTTGGTGTGGTGGCCACTGCTGCGCTTGCGCTTGCGCTTGCGCTTGCTCTTGCTCTTCGACTGCTTTACTCTCCACCGCGCCATCGGATCGAACAGCAACAGCAGCCGCATCCCCTTCGCCGTTTGCGCTTTGCTCTTGCTCTTGCTCCTGCGCCTGCGCCTGCATCGTCGCCGCCGCCGCCGCCACCGCCAACTCTGCGGTCTCGTGGATCTCGTGCTCGACGACGCACGCGCGGGAGACGTAGTGCGGGACCTCGGTCAACAGCGTCCACGTGCCCGTCTGCCACATGATCCACGTCGGGGCCTCGGGGTCCTGGGGATTGGGCACCTGGAGCCAGTCGCCGCTGCGGATCGCGGCCTCGAGGACCTCCCCGCGGCTCAGCAGCGCCACGGTCTCGGCGTCCTTGGACGGAAACGCCCGGATCGCGATCTGCGCCTCGGGAGGGAGCGCGACGTTGAGCGTGAAGAACGCGTGGGGCGCTGGATGAGAAGAGCGACAACCACACAACGCAATGAGCTAAGCAGCAGCACCATCGCCAACGACAAAACAGGCAGACAGATCACAACGTACTGAGGCATTTCGGATGCTGCAGGCGCTCGCAGAGGATCTCGCAGTCGCGGGCATCGAGCCAGACGCTCTCATGGACATCGTGGAAGATCCGCACACGCGCCGCCGGCCCGGGGGCGAGCGTCAGGACCCCGTAGGGGAACTGCGTGCCCTCGCCGGCGTCGATGGTCCCGACGGGCGCGTGGGCGTCGTCGTAGACCGGGGCCCGGGGGTTGATCACCTGCACGCACTGGACAAAGCCTATGCAAAAGACCAACGCAAGAGTCGAGTCGTATCACTCGACTGGTACGACAAGATCATCATGGCAAACGCACGTACCCGCGCGCTCCCAGGGGACGAGCAGGCGGGTCCCGTCCGGGAGGCTCGCCATGATGAAGCCCTCGGTCCACTCGCCGGCGAGTTCATCGCGGAACGCGACGTGCAGCCAGCGCTGGCCCTCGAGGGCGAGCTCCGGGGCCCGGACGGCGATGGCCTTGCCCTTGGCCACGCGCCCGCAGACGTCGGCGTCGCTGTTGGGCGCCGCGCGGATCCGCAGCACCGCCCGCGTCGGGAGCCCCGGGTCCAGGCAGAACCAGCGCATGCTTGTTCAATTGTTGCCACAGCTCGATGGGCAAAACGGGCACACGGAGGGCGAGTTGGATTTTGTGGGATTTGATAATGTCCTTTTTGGGTATCAAATGAGAGGATAGTCGATGTGGTCTTACTTCACGGGCGTCAACTGGTACTTCACATGGTGACGACCAGCATGAGCATGCACATGCACATGCTCGGGGCGATCCGGTATGAGACGTGGACGTGGGCCGAGAGCAACATCGACCTCCGGGACCGCGAGGCCGTGGCCGTGGCGCCCAACGCGGGGCCCATCGCCCTCCTCGGCGGCGGGCGGCTCCGGATCCTCACCGCCATGGGGCGCGTGCTGGCCGAGATCCCCTGGCCACCGCCCAAGGAGGCAGCAACAAACACACAGTGGCGGCTCGTGCGGATGCTCTGGACGGACGCCCTGCGGCTCCTCTGCGTGTTTGCCAATGGCCAGTGCGTGTCGTACTCGGCCCTCGGTGAGGAGGCTGCGACGCGCTTCTCGCTGCTGTCCCCGCAAGACGACGAAATTGCCCAGATCGAGTTCTGGGGCGGGGGCCTCGTGGCCCTCACGACCAAGGGCGCGCTCCTTCAGGCCCTCGACCTCGACGCCGCACACCCGGAGGTCTCGTGGCTCCCAGACTCCTGCGGGCCATCACCAACTACCAGTACACTACCACCGCGCATGGCCGTCCTCCCGCCCCAGTTTTGCCAGAACAGCAAGGACCCCGGGGTCTTCCTAAGCACGAACGGGCGGTCCCTCGTGATCGTGGACACGGCCACGGGCATCACGGAGTTTCAGCTGCCGGGGGCCCTGGCCGCGCCCATCTCGGCCATGGCCGTCGCCCCCGACGGCAGGCGCCTCGCGGTCTTCACCCGAGACGGCGTCCTCACGGTCCTGGACACGGCCTTGGACGACAGGCTCCTGTCCTTCGACACACAGAGCACGTCGCCCCCCGGGGCCATGTGCTGGTGCGGACGAGACGCGGTGCTGCTCCACTGGCCCAAGAAGCCAGGGCTCGTCCTGGTCGGTCTCGACGGCGCGTGGCTCCGGTTCCCTGACTACCGCGACGACCTCGTGCTCGTCCCGGAGATCGATGGCTGCCGCGTTTACGGCGGCCCCTCGGGCCATGGTGAGCTCATCACCCGCGTGCCAACGTGTCTCGAGGACCTCCGGGCCAAAGACTCCATGGCCCCCGCGGCGACGCTCCTGCGGGCCTTGGAGTTTTCGGATGCGGGCGACGACAACAGGGCCGACGGGTACATGCAGGGCGTCCTTTCGCGACTCGAGTCGTTGAACGCGGCAATCAACGACTGCATCGACGCCGCGGGCAGCGAGTTTGAGTATGCCTGTCAGACCACGTACCTCCGTGCGGCGTCCTATGGCAAGAGCTTCATCGTGGGGGCTTTTGGGCATGACGACGACGACCGGTTTAATCAGGAAACGGACGTGACGGGCGAACGGGATCATCCCCATCGGCGTTTCGTCGGCATGTGCCTCAAGCTCCGCATACTCAACAGCCTCCGCAGGTCGGAGATCGGCGTCCCACTAACCATGGAGCAGTACGACCACCTAGGCCCCAGGGTCGTCCTCCGCCGCCTCAGTGCTATGGGCCACGGCGCTCTCACGCGCAAGATCGGCAAAAAGCTTCGCATCTCGTGCGATGCGTACGAGGAATCGCGGAGTTGACTGTAGCTCCATTGGCGATTGACCCGACAACCAGTCACGCGAGTATATTCATCCGTAGTACAACAAGCACCGAGCTAGATTTTGCTTTTGCCAGCGCGTCCCACGTTCTCAAGGGACAACGTGAGCCGGTTGTCTGGTGATCTCGATCGATCAATCAGGCGAGCGCGCGGCAGCCGACGCGGAGCACACAGGCCTCGTGGGACGCGCAGCACATGGCCTGACCGGGGACGAACTCGCACGGGCGCCGACGGTCGTCGTTGCAGACGGCGCTGAGGCTCTGGGTGTGGCTCAGTCGCACGACCTGGCGATCGGGGATCCGCCGATGGAGGCCCCCAACGGCCTGGGGGTGGCGGGCGGCGTTCTCGGTGGTCATCGTGGTCGTCACGTGGCGCTTGTTGGCGGCGACAAGCGGGTCGAGGACCTCGCGCCACGCGTCCACGGACCAGTCGGCGCCGGCGTCGTCAAAGGGGACCCCATTGAGCGAATACAGCGGCGTCCCGGTCTTGGCCCGCGAGCACGCGTACTTCCAGCTGATCCGGGCGGCTTCGTCGGCGAACGTGCCCCCGTAGCCGGACATGCCCGCGTCCCATTGGGCCCGCGTGAGCCCCGGGAATGTCGCCTGGGCCAGCGCAAAGAGCTGGTCGCTGACTTGAACCGGGCTCAGGTCCTTGGTGGCCTTGTTCCAGAAGCTACATACCGTGCAGTGGCGCAGTCAGTCCGTGAGTGCCCATTAAAGAGACCCGAAAGGGTGGTGGCTAATAGAAACACACACAAGACAACGCACATTTCCTGGTTGGCGTAGATGGTCTCGAGCCAGAGATCAAAGTGCTCCTCGCCCAAGGCCGCGAGGATCGTGTACGTGGCCTCGGCGGCGGCGAACGCGTGCTGGTGGTACGGCAACGGGAAGAGCACGATGTTGAGGCGAAAGTCCTCCGGGGCGTAGTGCTTTGTGAGCCCCCGGAGGCCCGGGAACGCGCTCTTGCTGTCCGGACAGAGCTGCGTCGATCGATGACCCGGGGATCAGTCCAATCCGTGAAGGACGCGAGAGAACGGGCTCATGGGTCACAACGTACGAGATCCACGTAGGTCTCGAGCTGCACGCCCGCCGCGGGGCTCCCGCCGCCGTAGGTGAAGCCCGGGGGCTTGTTGGGCACCGGGACCTGCGCGACGACGGCGGAGAACGAGGCGACGGCCGCGAGGGCGAGGGCAGCGATGGCGACGGCGCGGACGAGCATCGCGTTCTTGGATTCGATTGTGGTCCGCTGAGGATGTGATGAGCTTCAAGAGCTGGCAGACAGTGTGGGGATTGGCTGAAATTGGGCATCGAAGAACCGTAGGCGGGTCGATGGGAATCCCATCCCATTGGGATGGGTTCGAGTCCATACCCGCGTATCATAACTTCGACTTGCTCTACTTTTGAGCCAATCAAAGGACCGCAGCATCCCACATCCAAGACTTGCACACAGATCCAAAGGAGCCCACGACCGAAATGACCGTGATCACCGCGGCGATCGCCGTGTTCCTCGTCGTCGTCGCCGCCGTCGCGCGCGTGGGCGCCCAGCTCCCGGTGCCGAGTGCGCCCCCGGGTTTTGTCTACGGCGGCGGCGCGGCCTCTGCTCGCGTGCAGTTGGAGTCGTACATCGACCTGGTGAGTTGCTGCCCCAAGTGAGTTCGATAGTATCACGGTGCTGACTCACGTTGCCTGGCTGGCTGCGGGGATGCCAGCTCTGTCCATTCAGCAAGGCTGCGCTGCCAGTGCTCCGGGAGGTCGTCGGGCACTACCGGGCGGAGGACGTCCGCCTCAAGTTTGTGCTGTTCCCGTTGCCGTATCACCAGCACGCGTTCACCGCCGCCGAGAGCATGTTCACGATCACCGATGCCCTCGGCGACGAGGCCTTTCCCACGTGGATGGAGGCGATCTACGCCCACCAGGACGCGTACGTGTGTCGTGTCGCATTTGGAGTGCGCGACTGTCTGGTGTGGTTTCTAAACTGCCTCGTTCGGGTAGGTTTGGGAACAAGCGGAACAAGGACCGATCGGCCGTCGAGGTCACCGATGCATTTTTCACGCTCGCCAAGAAGACGTTCCCCCAGCTCACGAAGGAGCAGTGGGCCAAGGGCATGACCGGCTTCGGGGGCACCGACGCCGACAGCGAGACGCGGACCTGGTGGAAGTACACGTGCTCCCGGGGCATCACCGGGACCCCAAGCTACACGCTCAATGGCGTCCCCTTCAGTGCCGACTCGGATTGGACCCTGCGCGACTGGCGAAAGGTCCTCGACCCGCTGGTCGCCACCGAAAAGGGCAAGGGCGATGAGGGCAACGATGATGCGGCCGCCGTCGAGCGCCAGCGTCACTAGTGGAGAACCTCGTTTATCGACGTTTCGTATTTCAGAGTGTCTCTTTAGTGACTGCCCTCTGATGTGAAGATCTGGTGTGCATCTTGTCATTTGTCGACGGAAGCACATTCGTTCATCTGTGAATCAACGTTGCTTTCAATTGTCAATGTGCATTTGGTGTGACGATGCTTCGTGAATCGCGGATGTGGCACCGGTAGTCGAGTTTGTAGAACGGTGGTGCGTCGACATATATGCAACCAGCTTAAGCAACAATCAACTACCACAGTCCTCGAGACGTTCGAACCAAACGGAGCAGTAAGTTCTGTCGAACTCGAACTCGCCCTGTTCCGATTTCAAAATTTACGCCCTATGGTGTTCTATCCAGCCAAGACAAGTTCATCATACTCTTGTCCGACAGCAGTGATCCCGAGATCTCATCGGATTCCTACAATGCAATTCGAGAACGCTAAGAATCCCACAATTCGTCGCCGGTTGGAAAAATTGGAATACGTACCCAAGGGATTACTTGCCCCAGGGACTTGTCGCGTCATTGCCAGTTCTGCGCCTCTAGGAGGAGATGTTACTGGAGACGCGAGGAGATTGTCGATGGAGTCACCTCTTCTGTAACTCGGGATATGTCAGTCGCGAGATTCGACTCACAACGTCCAATATGAAGTTTTGAGTTGCTCACCTCTTCTGTGGCTGGGGATGTTGTTGAATTGGCTTGCCCAGAATGTCGAACTTGTCCCGCCCCAGGGCCTCCTCGGCCTCAAACATGTTCCTCCGATTGAATGAGTCCCTCGCAACCTTTTCGAACTGATGTCAACAAGCTAAACTCGCGTGACTCAAGCCGGGTGATGCTCACCTGTCCTTCATAGCTGCTGGAGAATGCGGCGGTCTGCTGGAAGGTCGTGGATCCGCAGATGACCCCTTCATCCAGCTTGGGATCGGTCACTCGTCGCGGTCGAGGCGAGTTGGAAAATGACGACGGAGGGTTCTGCTTGGCGTACTGGGCGAGCTGGAACTCCCGAATCTTCTTTTGCATCAAATCCCCAACGCGATCGACCATCCCGAGATCCCCGAGGCACTCGTAAATGAGGTTGACCTTGGAATTCTACAGATTTTCACAACTAAGTGTGCCTCTCTGCAACGTCCGATACGAAATGCTTCACACAATCCACCGACCACTGAGTATAGTTCCCGTTGGAGCTTGCCATTCTGCTCCTTGAGCTCCTCGATCGCATGTCGACTCTCCATGGCCTAGGAACGAGTTTCAGGCCAAGGAGATTTCCGCATATTCGCGTTGGGCGGATCGCACTTACCTCGCGCATCCATTGATTTGATTGCGGATCATACTTGGCCGCCTCCGCGGGGCGACTCCCCCCGGGGCCTTGTTGCTGCCGTGGGGAGAACATAATCCGACAAGTCGCACTCACCACCAGCTCCAAGTTGATTGCAATTCGATCAAACGCACCAAGTCTCCGCAGCTCTACTATCAATAGCGAGTCCAAGTTGAGGTGATCAGCAATTCTGCATCATGTTGCTTGAGGAGCTGCTTGCTGCTCACACAAATTGGTTTTTTACACCAATCCCCAGACGAAGTAGTCGATTTCCATTTTGGCCAATGTTCAATAGCACCGACCGACAGCACCGAGCACGAAGTGTCTTGACCCGAGTAGACCCATGATCCGAAATGCGAGATCGGACGCTGCGCTACAACGATCACAATTAATATCACGGTCGGTGCCCTCATTCTGCAGCCGTCAGACTGGCGGCAATAGTCTTCCTCACGGCCCTTAAGCGCGGCCAGGTCTGATTGACTCCACAACTGAACGGAGATCTGTAGGACGCTGATCAACGCGAGCTGCTGTTGTGAGAAGCCACCGTCTGGTGAGACCTTGGCAGCGCGACAAGAAGAGCCAAAGCAACTTCACTTGCGCGGCGTTCTCCACGAACGGCTTTTTGAGCGATGACTCGTCAAAAGACTCCGCGGTCTAATGGAGAAAAATATCGCCATGAGCCTCCCAGCAATAGTCTCTCGCCGCGAGTGCTACGCGAAGTCTGCAGATGGTCTGTGGATGGTTTGAGACATCAACTGATAATCTGGTCTGCATTTTCACTCGATGAGTTAGTCTCTAGACAACGCAAAAAAGAGTTCAACACTTGTATTGATTGAACACGGCTTAACAGACACACACCGCGGCGCCCGGACGAAGAGAACAAAAGGATGAAGGCGAGCAACACCGCGCGAACAATCTTGTACTCACGCGGTGTTGTTCACCTTGACCCACTTGTCCTCCCGCTGGACAGCACGGTCAAGAACGACCGTCTGCCCATACGGGTTGTAGCGGGCGTGGAAGGGCTTCTTCAAGTCCTCGCAGAACTCGCGCATGCGCTCGCGAGCCTCCGCCTACGGCATTCGCAAGTTGAGTGACCTCATCGCGCGCTCAGCAATTTCCAAACAAACTTACCAGGCTGTCCGACACGTAGTAGATCGGCTGGTACGTCGTGATCGGGTACTCCTGCTTGCAGGCTTGGAAGGGGTCCCACTTGCGGTATTCTGGGAAGTAGTCAACGTCGCCGGCCGGGCGGGTCTTGGAGCAGGCGTACTCCATCTCCCCGAAGCTGGACAGCAACCCCGCGCCGTACGCCTTGTACTCGCCCTTCTGCTGGATCAACCCAAACTCGACGGAGAACCAGTAGCACTATTCAGACAGACAAGACATTATTCCCCATCGAATAAAATATCATCCAAAAACAACTCACCGTGGCCAGGCGCTGGATCTCCTCGTCCGAAGCCCCCAACGACGCCAAGCCGATCTCGTGCGAGAAATCGGCAAAATCGGGGTCCGCAAACATCGGCGCGTGCCCCATGAGCTCGTGGCAAATGTCGGGCTCCGGGGTGTACAGGGGCATCGAGTGGTGGCGGATGTACTGGGTCGAGAAGAATACGCGGAAGGCGAGCCCATTGAGGAAGTCCCGCGACGACAGGAGCCCACCGACCGGGCGGAGGGTGAACCCCGTACACTCCTTCAGGAAGTTGGAGATGTCCTGCTGCTGCGGGATGTTGTTCTCACCATACCCGCAGTTGCTCTCGAGGAGGGGAAGGATGTAGTTGAACTCGTCACACGCGTACTTCTTCCAGAAGTCCTTCATGCGGCGGTAGACAGCGCCCCAGGTCTTGATCTCATCCTCCGTGTAATCGATCCGTGGGATCGGATCTCCCTGGCGGTAGTCCTCCGCCATCTTCGCAAAGACATTGCGACGGGAGCGGTAGGTTTGATCCTGACATTTGCGCAGCCCAATGCTGTCAAGATCTGACGAGCGACAGCGCCTTGTGATCAAGTAGACTTACATTGAAGCCTGGGTGGTCGCTCTCGAGGTCCGATCCGGCGTCAAGGACCTGGGAGACGGAGCGATCAAGCTCGTTGATCTTACGAGGAAACCACGGCACTACACACACAACAGATTGGCCAATGCTAACGATAATCGCAGACGCATCGGCACCATACATACCCTTCTTGTCGTGGAGGATCATGACGTCAAGGCAGTGCCGCTTCAGATCATCCAGGAGCGCATCGACAACAGGCTCACCGCGCTTGCCATTGATGTCGATGTAGAAGTTGTAGTTCTGGTTGTAGCCCTTGGACGGACGGGACTCGATGCGGGTCATGTTGACATCGTGCTTCCAGAAAAACTTGAGGATGTCCTGGAGCGAGCCTGGTGCGTTCCACATAACTGTCAGCCTATCGGTAGCAATCGCAATTGACGACCGGCATCCTCCGACCTGGGCCATCCTCAACCTCCAGCAGGAGCGACGTCTTGTCATCCTCCCCCGGTCCGGGGATGTAAAATCGCTTGGCGTTGGCCGCCGCTGCGGCCGCCGTTGTCGTCTTGGTGCGGATGTGGCGCACTGGGCCCTGACAACACAGAAGCCTCAGCCCCACAGTCCACACATAGAATTCGCCGCAGCTGCGTGGATAGATGGGCCACACACACAACGCACCACTGCCGCCGTCATCGCGCGCTGCATCATGAATCGCCGCAACATCGTCGCAGTGGTCGTTGTCGTCGATCCGTGCGCACCAAGCCGCTGATTTCGAAATGACCATCGCCTTCTTCGTTTGCATCTTGTCCCCCAGGACGGGCTTGAACATGGCCGTTGCAGACACCCGAATTCGCGCTGTGATTGGCCAAAATAGCCGGTGCGTAGACGTGCAGAGTTGTAGCTGCTTGTTGACGCCAGTCAATTCCCCAGCCCCAGGCACCGGACTTGGTATTTCGGGGGCGTTCTCAAAAGACGGTATCTTGAGAAATGGTGGTTGTTGAAGCCTCGATGCACCGCATTCTGGAACCACCACACAACCCCGTTGAAGAAATTGGCATAAGAGAAAGTGATCACGGTTTGGTGGTTTTTCAAACAAATTCAACGTGCACTCCATCATGGGTCAGACCCTTTCTTCATGGGCCTCGACCGACGGTGGTCTAAACCCGGATGGGTTGGCCACGTCAAGAAACCCAGATCGGGGGCCCCTCCGAGGTCGCATAGCGTGCCAGCTTGCCATCAAAGATCGGAGGGCCGCAAGTGTGATGGGAGCGCCCTTGGGAGGCTGCGTGGGTGGGTTGGTCGCTGCGGTCATTGATATTCACCAGGGCGAGCGAGAACCCGACCGCCCCCGCGTGGAAAAGAACGGAAAGAAGCCGCAATGAAGCTGTCGGTCAAGACGCTCCAGGGCGTGGCCTTCCCCATCGAGGCCGAGGCCACCGAGACGGTGCGACTGCGGGCGGTGCCATGGAGTATGGAGTGGTGAGCGACCGGTGGAGTGACCGTGCATTCGGGGTGTGATCTTGGCAGGTGGCCGCGGTCAAGGCCAAGATCCAGGCCGCGCAGAGCTTCCCCGTGGAGCAGCAAAAGCTCATCCACGCCGGCAAGGTCCTCAAGGACGACAGCCCACTCTCCGAGTATGGGGTCAAGGAGAATGACTTTCTCGTGGTTATGGTGACCAAGGTACGGGGAGATCACGCGCACTGTCGTTGAGAGATGACTCTGATGGCGATTGTGTGTCTGTGTGTGTTTCTCTCTCTCGCGTGCGCTCGCGCAGCCCAAGGCCCCCAAGCCCAGCGCCGCCGCCCCCGCTCCCGCCGCGACGCCTGCGCCATCGACTGCTGCTGCTGCCGCACCAGCGCCCGCACCGGCCGCCGCGACTCCACCCACCTCCGGTCCCAGCACATCGGCGGCCTCGAGTAGCAGCGCCTCGACCCCCGCGGCCGTGTCGACGCCATCGGCGGCACCGGCGTCGACGGCCACGGCCGCCGCGTCGTCGGGTCCCGCTGTCCAGACTGGCGCCCCTGCGTCGGTATGTTTTCTCTGCTCGTGCGTGACTCGTCCAAAATATCTCTAATCACGAGATGTGTCATTATTCGCCAGGGCGGTGCTGCGGAAGCCAACGTCGCGGTTCAGCAGCTCTGTGACATGGGGTTCCCCGAGGACCAGGTCCGCGTGGCCCTCCGTGCCGCGTTTGGCAACCCCGATCGCGCCGTCGAGTACCTGATGAACGGCATCCCCGAGCATCTGACCAACCCCCAGCCAACACCGGCCGCGGCGCCTCCCTCGGGTGGGGCGGCGGCACCGACGGGGGCCGCGCCCGGTGGCATCAATTCGCTCGAGGCGCTTCGCCAGCACCCGCAGTTTGATGCCCTCCGCCAGCTCGTCCAGAGCAACCCCGCGGCCCTCCCCGCGGTCTTGCAGCAGATTGGCAGCCAGAGTCCCGAGCTTCTCCGCCTCATCCACTCGAACCAGACCGAGTTTGTCCGCATGCTCAACGAGCCCATTGGCACGGGCTCGTCCGCCGCGGCGCCCCCTGCGGGCGGCGCACCGTCGGCAGCCGGCGCTGGTCTCGGCGCCGGGGGCTTTGACCTCGGGGGCATGGGCGGCGGTGGCATGCCGTCGCCGCAGCAGATCCAGCAGCTCCTCGACTCGCTCTCGCCCGAGCAGCAGGCGCAAATGGCGGCGCAGATGGGCATGACCCCCGAGCAGCTCCGGGGGCTCTCGCAGATGCTCAGCAGCCTCCCCCCGGAGGCGATGGAGCAGATGATGGCGTCGATGGGCGGCATGGGCGGCGGCGACGGTGGCGCGGGCGGCGCCGAGGGCGGTCACCGGATCATGCTCACGGAGGAGGAGGCCGCGGCCGTCGATCGTCTGTGCGCCATGGGGTTTGACCGCGGGGAGGTGATCCAGGCGTACCTGGCGTGCGACAAGAACGAGACGTTAGCAGCCAACTTTTTGATGGACAGCATGTCGGGGGACTTTGGCGGCGCCGAGGACAATGACGATATTTACGGTTAAAAACGCGCGAGCCAAGTCGACTCGCGCCTCTCCACCACCACCGCCGTACGAACGCCCCCATGGCATTGGGGGGCAATCGCCGCCCACGTCAAGTGGTGTGTAGTCGACTGGGACGTCGCCCCATGCTCGATTCCACTGGGAAGCGCGACGACGAGAGCTCCACACAATATAATCATCGTTTTTTTTGGAGGGTCGGTCTTGGTGGGTTCCATTGCATGTGGGCTCTGTAGTGCTGCAAGTCCCGATCCAATGCATCCACTCGTACTGAATGAGATTTTTATCTCGTTAAAAGGCCCACGCGTCGACTGCCAATGGTCAGAGCAGCGCAAACTGGGAAGGCCGGCACAGAAATAACCACCCCACGCCCGCATTTTTACGAGGGCTATTTTTGACCTGACGGACGCTCAGTTGGTCCCCCGCTTGGGCTGCCGAGGAGGTCGATGACGTCGATGCCACAAGCGTCGGTGGCGGGGTCGACGAGAGGCGAGATTCTGACGGCGGTGTCTTCCGGCCACGACGACGCAACGCCATGGGGGAGGAGGTCGAGAAGCACATTCTCCGCAAGTACGAGCTCCTGCAGAAACTCGGCAAGGGGGTACGACGCTCAATGGAAGCAACGGCTGCTGTTACTGCTGGTGAGACCCGGACGGTGATGGTTGATGCTTGTTGTGGTTGGGTGCCTCCTCCTCCCGCTTAGGCCTATGGGATCGTCTGGAAGGCCATCGACAAGGGCTCGCGGCAGGTCGTGGCCCTGAAAAAGTGCTTTGACGCGTTCCGCAATGCCACCGATGCCCAGCGGACGTTTCGGGAGGTCATGTACCTCCAGGAGCTCAATGGCCACAGCAACATCATCCGCCTGCTCAATGTCATCAAGGCCGACAACGACCGAGACATTTATCTCGTCTTTGATTTTATGGGTGCGTTGCGTTGCGTTATCGTCGAATTGCCCAATGCGGCCGCTAATCCGCGGTGTGTTTGCTTCGTCGACGGCGGGGCCTTCAGAGACGGACCTCCATGCGGTCATCCGGGCCAACATCCTCGAGGAGATCCACAAAAAGTACATCATCTACCAGCTCCTCAAGTCCCTCAAGTACATGCACACGGCCGACCTCCTCCACCGGGACATCAAGCCCAGCAACCTCTTGCTCAACTCGGACTGCCACACCAAGCTCTGTGACTTTGGGCTCTGTCGGTCCGTGGCCGAGACCACGGGGCCCAACCCCGTGTTGACCGACTATGTCGCGACGCGGTGGTACCGGGCCCCGGAGATCCTCCTCGGCTCGACGCGATACACAAAGGCCGTCGACATGTGGGCCGTCGGCTGCATCCTCGCCGAGATGGCCACGGGGCGACCGGCGTTCCCCGGGACGTCGACGATGAACCAGCTCGAGCGGATCCTCGACGTCACGGGACCCCCGACGGCCGATGACGTCGAGAGCATCAAGTCGCCGTTCGCCAACACCATGCTCGAGAGCCTCCCGACGCCCAAGCTCAAGCCCCTCGAGGAGCTCTTCCCCAAGGCCACACCCGAGGCCCTCGACCTCATGCGCCAGTGCTTTTACGTGCGTGCTTGTTTCACTTTGAGAATGGGGAGGACTCGTTTGATGACTGACGATGACCGGTTGCGGGTGTGCCTCTTTTTTTCTCTCTGCGGCTGCAGTTTGATCCGAGCAAGCGCATCTCGTCGCTCGACGCCCTCAAGCACCCGTACGTGGCGCAGTTCCACAATGACAAGGACGAGCCCAGTGCCCCGGGGCCGCTGCAGATCGTCGTCGACGACAACACCAAGTACACGGCCGCGGACTATCGCGATCGTCTCTATCGGGAGATCATCAAGAAGAAGAAGGAGGTCCGCCGGCGAACGCAGGAGGCCAGCGGCGGCGGCGGCGGCGGCGGTGGTGGTGGTGCGAGCTCCCCAACGCCCCAGTAGTGCTGGCAATGA